>CAUYTI010142193.1:0-18243 GCA_963575145.1 Galago senegalensis | reverse complement strand
AGTTTCCTTTTCTTTACATCTACACCAACATCTCTGGTTTTGGGATTTTGTGATGTGGGCTAATCTTACTGGAGTTAGATGATATCTCAAAGTAGTTTTGATTTGCATTTCTCTGATGATTAAGGATGATGAGCATTTTTTCATGTGGCTGTAGGCCATGCACCTGTCTTCTTCAGAGAAATTTCTCTTCAAGTCCCTTGCCCACCTTGAGATGAGATCAGTTGTTCTTTTCTTGCTAATGCGTTTGAGTTCTCTATGGATTCTGGTGATTAAACCTTTGTCAGAGACAGAACCTGCAAATATCTTCTCCCATTCTGAGGGCTGTCTGCTTGCTTTACTCACTGTGTTCTTGGCTGTGCAGAAGCTTTTTAGTTTGATCAGGTCCCAGTAGTGTATGTGTGATGTTGCTTCAATTTCCCGGAAGAGGGGGGGATCCTCCTCATAAAATATTCACTCAGGCCAATTTCTTTAAGTGTTTTCCCTATACTTTCTCCTAGTATTTTTATAGTTTCATGTCTTAAGTTTAAATCTTTAATCCAGTGATAGTCTATCTTAGTTAATGGTGAGAGGTGTAGATCCAGTTTCAGTCTTCTACAGGTCGTCAGCCAGTTCACCCAAAACCATTTGTTAAATAGGGAATCTTCCCCACTGCATGTTTTTAATTGGCTTGTCAAAGATCAAATAATGGTAAGTAGCTGGGTTCATCTCTTAGTTCTCTATTCTATTCCATAAATCTAACTCTCTGTTTCTGTGCCACTACCATGCTGTTTTGATCATTATCAATTTATAGTATAGTGTGAGATATGGCAGAGTAATTCCTCCTGCTTTTTTGAATAAAAATTTCTGAGTAATTTCTTGGCTATTTGAGGTTTTTTTTCTGATTCCATATACAATGAAGGATTATTTTTTCAAGATCTTTAAAGTATGATAATGGAGCTTTAATAGGGATTGCATTAAAATTATATATTGCTTATGAAAAAACAGTCAAGGTCTCTACTTCATTCACAGTCGTGCCAAAGAAGATGAAATATTTGGGAGTTTACCTAGCAAAGGATGTGAAAGATCTCTATAAAGAGAACTATGAAACTCTAAGAAAAGAAATAGTTGAAGACGTTAACAAATGGAAAAACAAGCATGCTCATGGCTAGGAAGAATCAACGTTGTTAAAATGCCCCTTTACTATCTTTATTCACAAATTCCCACCCTACAAAGCAAAGCCGAGGACATAGGTAGAATTCAGTAAATATTTATGAAACTAAAAATCAAAATTCTTGCCTACTGAAATGTTTAATTTTCTTGTCTAAGACCAAATAATATTAATTTTTTTTAATGGAGAAGAATTTCCCCAAATTAAGAAGACACTGATTATTCCCAGGCCTCCAGTATGGATGGATAACCTTTCCTCATATACAGTTTACCTAATGATAATGTCCTAATGGAAAGCAGTATCTGCAATGACATTTGATTCATTTAGTTTTCTAATTCAGTGCTGTTCAAATCTCAGCATGCATGAGAGTCACCTCAAGAGGTGGTAAAAGCTCAGATTGCTTGGATACCCCCTCAGATGTTCTGATTCTGAAAGTCTGCCTTGGGGCTTGAGATTTCTGGGTTTCTAGCAAGCTCCAGGCAATGCCAACACTGCTGGTCCATAGATCACACTTTTAGTAACTAAGCCACACTGTAAAGTGATTCCAATGTTCTTACATTACAGACAAGGGATACTTATATTCGTATCAGTTCCAGATAACACATCCGAGAAACAGGTATGAAGGCAGACCATGAAATTCCAATTTCCATTTGCATGCATTACACTGTGATACACATTGACCAGAAGACCATCCTGTTCACATCTCTACTCATGTCCCTTATAAGATTCTTCATTAGGAGACATGGCTATAAAGTAATAAGCTCTCAATGTGTTTCAATATAGAAACACTGTTATCACATCATTAACTAAATTTTTAGGGAACAAAAGCAAATCTACCCTAATCTCTTCGTTTTATCAGCAAGTTTTTGCATGTTTTTGTTATGAACATGCTAATTTTCAAATTGCTGTAATCATGGTGAGTATAAAATTTGTGCTCATCTTTTATTTAACATATTGAGCATTTTTCATTAGGTTGCATTGTTTTTATTATTTTGGTGATGGTTAAAAAAATATACTAACCGAGTGCCATCCCTTCCATATAGTTATTTTGAGAGGATATAAGTCTAGTCCATTGTGAGGGAGTTGGTAAAACATACTTGGAATTCCTCTCTAGGAATATTCTCCAAACTAGATTTAAATAGATTCAAAAACAGCAGTCTTATTCAGCCTTGGCCTTGGTTTTGATCAGAAAAAGCTACCCAGCATCATGCATCACCATTAACCTTTTTGTCTCTGCAGTATTTTTACCATTTCCAAAAGCAAATGTGTCTTCCAAGGATCAATATTGATCACCACTGAGGATATTTTAAAAATGGCCTAAGGGACATAAATAAGACTTATATTTCGTGGTGAGAAAGATTCCCTATTTTAGGATGCCATCCAATTCCTCCTAAATTGATCTATAAAATCCTGTAAAAATATGCCTAGAGTAAACTAAACTTCTTGTTGAACTATAAATATATGAGAATAATAAACACAATTCTGAGGAGAAAATAAGTAACCTAGGTCTACAATGCTACAGCATTTAAACCAATTTGGTATAGGGGTGTGATAGAAAAAGGACTAATGGAAGAAAAAGGAGCCCAAAAATAGATTTGAATTCACTATTTGATGAGAGTGAGATTTTTAAATAAATGTGAATTGGTAGATTTTTCAATCCATGGAATTGAAGACAAAATTAGTTAGATATTTGGAAACATAATTTAGTAGACCTCTATCTAAATTGTTGCATCAAAAAAGTCCAGGTGGAACAAAGTCCAGATTTAAGTTTTTAAATGAAACTAAGCTGTAAAACTACCCAAAGAAAATATGGAAGACTAAGAAATGTGATTATAAAAGCTGTAAAATTTATGAGTTGCAATAATACCATATCATACACAAAGATCAAACAAGAAATGATAAATGTGGACAAAACATTCTTAGCACATAATAACAAGTGTTAATTTCCTTAGTATATAAAGTACTCTTTAAAATCAAAAATAGAAGATTAGAACCACAATAGAAAATGTACAATATATACAAACAGAAAACAAAACTATGAATAGTTTATAGACATGTAAAATGTTACCAACATCATTTCTATTAAGTGAAGTCACATTGAATCAAAAATGAGACACCATTCTTTTACCCATCATATTGGAGACTATCCAAAGGCTTAATAATCTGTAGTATTAACTTTATTAAAGAAACTAGGCTATCTCCTATATTCTTGAAGAGAGTATAAATTGCTGCAACCTCATTGGATATCAAAGTGATATTCATTACAAAATAAAATGTGCATACACCTTAAACCAGGAAGTAAAAGTTACAATAACATTCACAAATGTGTACTGAAATACACCCACATACACATTCACATACATATGTACATTACAAAGTGGTCTGTAATATTTTAAAAAATGAAAAGCAACATCCAGCTGATAGGCAAGGGAATAGCTACATAAATTATAAAACACCCATTCCATAGAATACTGGATAATTAGTATCTATGAGATAGAGTTCTGTATGCTGACAGGGAAAAATTCCCTAAGAGATATCAATATATCTCTTGTCAAATTTCCCTGAATTGTCAAAGTTAGAGGTAAAAGGTACTTAAGTCTTTTCTTAAAGGTGACTCTTCAAGGCTAAAAAGAAAATCTAAAGTTTATTTAGTTTTTCCTACGAATCAGTATCTATCTTATCAGACTATTGTGAAGATTATGTGAGATAATGCACGCACCTATCTATGAGATTTGTACCAGTTATCTATTGACAAGTCATCAAACATCCAAACACTTACTTTTAAAGAGTGAGGATTCATTCATTCCTATAATCCTATGAGCTGGCTGGGTGATTTTTCTGCTATCATCACAAGGGTTCCCTCATGGGCTATATGCAGCTGGTTAGTTGGTGAGGGACTGAACTCATCTGGAAAGATTGAAATAGCTGAGTCTCTCCCTCCACCTGACTTATCACTTGTGTTTCTCCATAGCATGGTGCTCTCAGTTCAGTGTTTCAAGAGGAAAGCCCCAGTGCACACAACTTAGTGAGTTCGTGTTTGTATCACATTTGCAAGTCTCGTGACCAAACAGCAGCATCAACATCCATAAATATAAGGAAATGGAAAGAAGGAAGTGAGATTTCTTGAACACCATTACCATAAGAAACTAGCACAAGATAAGTTGAATCATCACCTTCTAACTGGTAAAGAAGCCAAAGCTTAGGAAGAATTAAGTGACTTGCTGGTAAGTAGCAGAATGGAAAGTTCACCCTTGTTCCTGAATCACTCTTCTGTTTTCCCTACCTCAGGCCACTTCTTTCCTCTTTGTCTCTAATTTTAACTTTAACTTCAGCTTTCTTTGTGTAGCTTTTTAAACTACTAATAGTTGGCTCCAAACCAATTTCTGCTTCCTCTCACATTTGGTTGACTTGGCTAAACTTCTCTTTCTGTTCTTTTTTTTTTTGCCTCATCTGGCACAACTGTTTTCATTGAACTGCCTCCTAAAATGTCTTCTCTTTTCACAACTGTCTTTCAGAATCCCAGAAATACTTCAAAGTCTATTCTGCATATTGCTCCGTCAACAGAGTTTATCTCCTTCTCCCCAAGACAAAACTGATTGTTGCTAATGATATTACACTTTGTCTTCACACTGTTATCATATACTGCAGTATTTAGATCTGAAGCTTTTTCATGACTTTCAGTATACAAGATTGCAAGCTCTTTAGATGTAGGAGGTGTGGAATAAAATATGTCTTTCATGCACTATTTTGCTAACCATAGTATATTACACAGGTATGGCATGACCTAAATAACTGAAACTGCCTTATTTTTTCTGATTTGTATTCTCTCCTTAAATATTTTATAACACTAATTTTTAGGGCTTTATGTGCATAGCAATCAGTTGTTAATGCATGGAATTGAGACAAATTAATTTGTTATTTGGAAACAACTTAGCATATCTCTATGTAAATTGGGTATCTTACTAAAATGCTAATAATTTCTGATTTCATAGGCCTATGTTAAGGTTCAAGATTCTGTATTTTTTGACAAGCGTCTAACAGATGCTAATATTTCTCATCCAGGGACCATACTTTGAGTAATAATATCCTATGAAGACATAAGTTTGAGGATCCAACCCTCAAAATAGCACAACAAGGGTTTTGTAAAGCAAATTATTATCTACAAAACAACAAATAAAATAGTTAAATCCAGAGTACATAGGGTAATTCAATGTGTTTGCCACTTGCAAGTCAATGCAATTGCAATCTGATGCATACAACCACTGAACATTCAACTTATTCTTATTTGTGTTTTAAACTATTCAACCTGAAGTAGAAAAAAAGAATAATGTCAGTCAACATGTATCACTGTCTTACATATTTTCTTAATTTATCTGAGCTTATTTCAAAGTAAATCTGTCCCCATAATATTCTTCTTAGAGTTTGCTCAGCTTCAGTCTATTTTCATGTAGGCTATTTTCCTAATGACAACCAACATTATTATGTTAAAATATAAATATGGCTGTCTCTCTCCCCAGTTAAAACTTTTGGGGGATGAAGTCTATACTCAGAAAGTGCCTGATATGGCCTCTGCCTATCTCTCCAGGTTTTTTATATTCTATGATTTCATTGTGCCATATGTGGTTCAGTACACACACACACATACATACACACACACACAGAGAAGAATGTCTCCATGTCTTTGACCTTTCCAATGTAATTTGCTTTGGCCAATGTGATATGAGAATTCATGAGATGGATAGAGACTTTACATGTATTTGTGTAGTTTAACTTAATGGTTTGCTCCACTGATCTTTCATCGAGAAGAACATGTCTCAGTAATTGCTATAAGTAACTGCTAGACAATAGCAGCATGGCCCCCACAATAAGCACACTGAAGATACCTGAATTTGAGCCACACCTTGGATCTAGTCCCAGCTGAATGACAGGCTGAAGCCGAGACATCTTTCCAAGCTTATTTTATGTCAGCCAGCTTGTAAGTCTGAAGACCTATGAGTGTAAAAATAAATGGTTATAATAGAAATTTAAGGTGGCTAAATTTTATTTTTAAGCAATAGCTGACTGATAAATCACTAGTGTTTCAATCCTTCTGATTTTCCTCTTTTTCTACTCTGGGATTTCACATAGAGTGTAAGTTCTGTTTGAATCACTGTCTTCCTCACTACCCCTCCGAGTTTGCCTGTCTTCTCTTTCATAGACCCAGGTTAGAAGGAACTTCCACCTATGAAAGGATTTTCTGGCCCTGAGATCTAAATTACATACTTTTCCTATGTACTTCAGCATCTTGGTGCACTTCCCTAATAGTGTCTGTTATCAATTATAATTGCATAATTAATTTTTTCTCTTACCCTCAGCTAGAAATTTCTGGAGGACAAGAAGTATATCTACTTGGTTAATTTTGGAGCCCCAGTGCCTACCACTGTGTTGGGACATTTCAGAGATCTTGATGAAATCCCATCACCACAATTCAATTTAGAGTGTGCCCCACTCATTGTTTGAGCTTATTTATGTTGCATGATGCCTTTGCTCTTGAACCCGAGGTTAAAGCCAAGTTGATAAGTGCTAATAGCTATTTAATATTGATAACATAATTATAGAGGGAAAAGCTATGTGAGTTAAAAAACAACAAATAAGCAAGAAAACAAAAACAACAGAAAACAACAGTAATGTATTTAAATAATTCTATACTGTGAGCCTTACATTTTCGCAAGAGCTGGGCAAGAATAGAGCTATCAGGTACACTCTAAATAAGATAGCGACTGCTTACATTGGAGATACTCATATGTCATGATTGTTGATTGATGAGTTTAGAACAATGATATTGATGGAGACAAGAGTTAATTCAACTTCTGTCAAAAGATGATAAGATGAGAATATCTGTTTGACTAGGAAAAGGGATGGTGACACCTTTGGAAGAGGCAGCAATAGATTGAAACATCCCCGTGTTTGGTTGAGAAAATCTTCACTTTAGATGTTAATTTTCTACTGGAACTTGTACTGTTACATGAATCCAGGATATTTCAAAGGAACCTGTTCATTTTCTCTACTCCAGTTTTAAATCTGCTTTTTGTGCTGAATTTCTTTTCTTTAAGTCCCTGTGGAGCTGTGGGAATACCCACTCAACATACTCATATGTCCAATAAGCACACAAACAAATATTACCTTAATTAAAAAATAGTTAATGCTACAAAAGACAAAGGTTGAGGAGCTATCCTAGGTTAATATATAAGGAGAAATAACAACTGATCTATATCTATTTTTAAAAGGTTTTGCAAAAAAATTACTGGAAAAATTACTGAATTGGACTATATGCTATCGAATATATGGAAATATATCTAATGCTAAATATCCTAATTCAAAGAGAAATGAGAGAGAGAGAATAAATATAGTAAGTGTTAAAAATGTATGAATCTGGGTTAAAAAGTGTGTAACAGTTCTTTGTACTATTCTTGGCATTGTTCTGTAAACTTTAGAGGGCTACAACATTTTTTAAAAGTAAAAAGACATAAATTACCAGATTTGTTAGCGAGTCTTACCTGAACCCTTCTGGTCAGCTCCCTGCTTTTAGAATTGTCTGAACCACCAGGGGTCGCTAATCCCTGTGTTCATACAGAACACCTAACCCTAGGGAACCCGTGTCAAGATCTTCACCAACATCAACAATCTCACATTTGCTCCACAGCAGGAATGCTGATTAGCTAAAGGGTAAACATAGGAGGACAGCTGCGGATTTTAGAGTTTATGCTGGAACCACAGACTAGATCCAGAAAAACAAACAAACAAACAAAAACAAAAACAAAAACAAAAACAAAAACAAACAGTGGTTCCAGAATTTCTGTGTAATGAGAAGTTAGGGGCCAGCAGATGTGCCATAGTGCACTGTTTTTACTTACAATGGGTGATTATTTATGAAAGCCTTGGGAGGTAATGAAATAATAAGGGGATAAAGCCTCTGCCAGCCATTTATGGTGCTGCTAATGGCTCATATGTCAGTCAGACAGATGTTATTTCCTTTGCCCAGCTACTGCTGCAAGGCCTAGAACAAAGAGCAGGTGTAGCATAATGTTCAAAATGGGGAACAAGCTGAACCTGTCTTAGCATCTCAGAAGTAATTTTATAAAAAGAAACTGCTATAAAAAAACATTGCCTCTAAATGAACAATGAAATATCAAATTATGTTAGCTCCCATTCTCTATATATGCAAACACCCCCATCAAAATAAACTCTGAAAGCTACATGCAAATATGTTAGTGAGTTGAGTTTACTTTTTTTGTAAAACTGATCCACAAAATTATTTAGCTACCAAGCTTAACTGTTTACTTTCTCTAGGACCACAATTCTGAAGCACACATCCACCTACCACCCACCCTCCCCTCCACCCACACACACATACTATGTCCCTTTATAATACTTTGCCTGTAATTTTACAGATACATTGTATAATATTAAAAGTTCAACATGCCTTTATAAATCATTCATTTTAATTTATTTTTTTCAGATGGATAATTTATTTATTTATTCAACATTTACTCAATAACTACTTGAATAGATAGGTCAGTGCACTGACATAGCTCCTTGGCCTTCTCTGGAGTTTATCTGCAGATTCATTTAAAAATTCCTACTGTGTGTATCTGGGACCCTCTGTTTTCAGGGTCCCTCTGGCCTCAGGCATGAGCTGAGAAGTAGACCAGAGTGGTGAGGAATTAATGTTTCCTAAAGCAAGTATCAACCAGTGAAAGGTGGGATCTGGTGGACCTTTCATTGGACCTTTCAAAGACCTACTTCTTCCTGCCTCCATGGAGCAATTACACCATCTCCCAGAATATTCCCATGGGATTAAGCACCAATGGCACACTGTGGAAACTGACTCAACAATACCCCAACACTTTATCAGCTCCCTTCTCTTCCTTCTTTCCCTTTCCTGGTCTCTCACCTCTGCATCCTGGGTTACATCCCCCCCAAATTACCTGGGTCCAAATTCTTGTTTCTATGTATTCAAAATAAGACACCTTCTCTACCCAAAGAATTGGTTTATGCCAGGGAAAAACATTATCAGCAAGGCAGAAAATATTTCTCTTCTCATGGATCTGAGCTTTTAGTGGAAGTGGCAGAGTTTAAACCAGTAAACATGTTTAGAAATTGAGTATCTCAAGAGAACTACGGAGAAAATATGTAATACAGGATAATGGGTTAGAACATTAGTATGGAGATTCTATTGGAAGATATATTTGAACAAAACTAGAAAATTGGGAATAGGTAGCTTTACCAAGATCTTAATGGGGGGCACAATGAAAGGCCAAAGTATTAGGGCGGAAAGAAGGTGGGACAATCCAAGGGGCAGAAGCAAGGTTAGTTTGGCTGAAAAGTAGACAAGGAGAAAAAATACGAGCTTAGAGACAGAAATACCAGAAGCACTAATATATAGTAACTTTTTGAAAGTAAGATTTAGTTCATTTAATTTTTCTTTTTGCATTTTGTATTAGTATATAATAGTTGTACCTATTTTGATACATTTAACCAATGTCTAATGATCCAGTCAGGGTGATTAGAATACCCATCACTGCTAACACGTATCTTTTCTTTGTATTGGGAATATTACAATTCTTCTAGCTATTTTGGAATACAGTTGAACCTTCATAATTGACCACCTCCCTACACTGACCACCTCCTAAAGTTGACCTAATTTTCATATACCAGACACTCACATCATGTATGTATTAGTAGTTACTAGGTCCTATTATTGACCACCTTTGTAGAACAATTTGTTACAGTCCCCTGGGATATCAACTTACAGAGGTTCTACTGCAGACAATAAATATAATTTTTCCACTGTACTAATAAATACAATACTAGAATTTATTCCTTCTATTTAACTACATTTTTGTATTGATTAACCAAACTCTCTTTTTACCCCTTGTAACAACATTTTTTCCTTTTATTATTATATTTATATTTTGAGTGATTTCTACAAATAGTTAATAATATAACATTAACTCACTGGGGAATATATATTCATTCATTCAAAAATATCTTGTAAATATTTCCTATGCACAGATACTATTTTAGAAATACAGAACTGAACAAAATAGAATCACCATCCTCTAAATCTGATATTTTAAGAGAGTGATGAAACATAAAAACACTTCCCTTTTATTTTAAGTCACTGCTATTAAATGTACCCCTTTAAATTCTCTTTTCCTATCCCATTGAAATTTTGGCTCAGTTTTATAACTTGTCTAATTAATTTCAACTTTTAAAACTTGATCTATGCCAGTTTAAAATTTCATGCTCATAACCTATGTAAAGGTCTCTCCTTTTCTTAACTTTGCTATATTCTAATTCTTCTGATGGAAAAGGAATACAGCCAGTGTCTTTTTGCTGACTTAATGCAGTCATTGTAACTATTGTTGGGGAGGCACATCTTTCTTAGTTCTCATCTCCATCTCATCTGATAGAGCTGGTTTTCCAGGAAGGATCTGCTTTCCCTGGGGTGATGCTCAGACTTGCCCTGGCTTTTCTGTGGGAAGCTCTGCTAGGGAGAGGTGGCTGAGTCTTCCTTTGTCCCTGCCACTTGTCTATTCTTGATCCCAATACTTTATCATGATGAGATCCCACTACTTAATCAGAATCCCCACAACAATTACATTTCTATTAACTCCCATGATGCTACACATGAAGCTATTGAAACTGTTAAAGTCCTTGTTCTTACTCTCCAAGGGTTACAGAAAACTGTAGTTGTATACCATGCCTTCCAAGCCTGCTGCATGGACCATTTTGGAGGGACTCCTACCTTCATAAATCCATGGACCACAAAAGGACACTGGACTCTTTATTCATGCACAATGCCAAACTCCAGAGAACTTATGTCAAAAACTTCCACGTACTCTGACAACATCCTCTATTCCAGTCAAAAAGTTCTGCAGATTCCAAACCCCAGTACATACTCCTCCTGAGATGAATCCTCACTTTCTTTTAGCAGCCCAACATTTCATAAAGTCTGCTCTTGGTAGGTCCCAACATTTGGCCTTAGTACTCAGGAGGTCATACCTCCCCTCTGTAGTAGCAGAATTTTAACAGATGCTGAAAGTACCCCAGCCTCATCATCTCTTTGGCTGTCACCATTCCAGCACACATCCACAGCATCCCACTGTAGACACCTGACTCTCATCTGAAAGATTTCCTTCATCCTCCTGCAATTCAGAGCAGAAATGCTAAGAAGCTGACATAACTGGCAACAGTCCTTAAAAATGAGTAGCTACCATATAAATACTTGACTTCTGCACCCCTGAGGTGGGATGGCTCAGAACTAATTCTACACTGTCTCTTCGAGTTCCTCAGAAAGACTGACTATTGTTGTCAAGGGTAAGCTGCTCCATAACACACTTGGTGCTGGGTTTTCCTTTCTCACTTCATCACTTGCCTATTGGGATTTTCTTAACTCTGGGATTACACCTCAAAAAAACTATTTACATGTGGAATCTACTTCAAGAGGAACCCAAAAAGAAGGAAAAACTCTTATGAACACAGAACTTCCTCCCCCCAAACAATAAGGCATCACATTTCATTTGTCCTTTTCAGCTTTGGGAATTACCTATAATTTTGTCTCATCAGGAAAAGTTCCACTCAATACTACATATATTTATTTGTATATTTGTATTCACATTTATATTCATATTTATATGTAAAATATATAAATCACTGACAAGTATCTTAGATTAGAATAAGAGATCTTACAGCTCTTCAACCTCAAGGGCCTCACAAATAGTATCTGGCAGCTTTTGTACATCATGCTGTTCTTATCTCTTAAGTTGGACATCTGAATTTCACCATGCCCAGTGCCTCTTCTAGCTGGAGATTCTACAGTGCTAGAAAGTTCTGGAATAACTAATCACAAGGGGGTTGAACATCAGAGTGTCCCTTTGAAACTCTGGAGTTTCGAAGAGTGGAAGAAACTGGTAGTAGGGGCAGGGAATAAATGTTTTCCTTCCAGGCTTAATGACTCAGCAAAACCTGCCATTGAATACCAGAGCATAGTCACATAGACCAGCAGGCAGGAGATTTTTGAGGCATTTCTGGCACTGGTACTGCCTAAGCAAATACTTTATTTTGCTCAATTTTCTCCATAAAAGAATGCAGAGTAAATCCTTTAACATTATGGAGTAAGTCATGGCACCAATTTAAAGATGACTGTAAGGGATTATACCAGGAAACAAATAAACACATATTAGAATCTTATTTTGCAGCTTCCTTTTGGCTTGTAAAGCCAATAGTAAAGATTGGACTGTGCTATTCATATTTTCATCCTTGAAAGGGAGTTCAGAAGAATAACAGTGCCAATTTCTACTTCACCTGAAAAGATAAAGCAAACAACATTCTTAATTTAATTGGACAACCTCCACATTTGGGGAGAGGTATATCTGCTCATCTGGAGATTGGGAGTCTAGCTTATTCTACATCTTAAATCTCATTCTCACAAATTGATTACATTTCTCCTGCCTGTGGAGAGTCTTGGCAGATGATCAGAATTTCTGACACTCAAAGCTCTTCATATTCATAGCAATTTTTGTAGCCAATCTCAGGGACAGTAGGACCTTTCCATGGAAACCTCACTTGCCCATGTGAGGCAGCATGTGAGGTGTACAGAGCAGGCATTCATGAGCCAAAATCCTTCTTTATTTCCAGAATCATAAACATGGCTCTGCCATTAAATACTGACTGGATTTCATCTTTCATATGTTTCCCATTAAAAATTTCTAATGTTAATCTGCTTCATAGAAAATGACCTTTTTTTGGAACTATATGTATTTAACCAAAACAGCCAAGCACCTGGATTCTGCATGGGGGATGGAAGGCATTCTCAACCAGATGACATGGCAGGTTTTGGTTTTTGAGTAGCTTACTTTATATGTTCAAGCTAGATACAAGGTAGGATCAAAGGATCTCATATTTACCTGGACACATAAGTCAAAAGAAAATATCTTAATGTAGATCAGCTACCCCAGGGACTTAAGAAATGCAGGTTCCAATTTCCAGAAACAGTGAAGCTTGAAGTTTTTGATGGGGAAACAGATAAACAGATGAACAGAAACCCCAGACTCAATTATTGATCAGATGGGAAAACATTTCCAGAGGCAGAAGAAAAAATGATAGTAGTGTTTTAATCCTTATTATGGAGATAGAGGCCCTAGTAGAAAAACCTTCTCACTGACTGTGACCCACACCTCCAGCCCACTGTTGACACAGTGCCAGTGCCCCTCATTCAAGATCTCAAAATTTCCCATGGTCAGAATTTAACTTGCTATTTGGTCAGTGTCCTCTTCAAGTCCCTGATTAAAAAGTAAGAGATACAAATTTACAGATTTGTTTTTTTTTTTGTTTGTTTGTTTCTTCAAAATGGTTATACTATTTTATTTTGTATTTTTTGAAAAGCAAATTTACTTCAGGTTAATGTGAGGATACAAATAACCAGGTCAAAATATTTGATAGGATAAAGTCCTTCTTGTGATTATATCCCACACACAAAAGTTATACCAAATACTCCCACCCTGTGCCCATTCAGTGAGAGCACCTCAATCCCCTGCCCTCCTCGTGACCTCTCTCCAACTTGAATTGAAATGAATTTTTCTTGTGTGTGGGCATGTGTTAGACCTACTGGCTTCATATTAGTGTTGAGTACATTGGATAAGTGCTTTTCCATTCTTGTGATACTTTACTAGGAAGAATTTGTTTCAGCTCCGTCCAGGATATTACAAAAGATGTGAAGTCACCATCTTTTTTATAGCTGAATAATAATAACATTCCATGGTGTACATGTACCACAATTTGTTAATCCATTCCTGAGCTGATGGGCTTTACTAGATGGTTTGCACTGTCCATGTGGCTTGGAATCCATCAGCATCAAAGCCCCATCTTTCTGCTCTCAGATGGTCACACATGCTGGAGGCAATAGAACCTGAAGTAGGCAAGGTTAAGGTCCTGACATCATTCCAGCAGAGTCCTAATGTTGCCTCCTTCCCCCACCCCCAAGTTGTGTATTTCTTAGGACCCATGTAAGCAATAATATTTTAAAGGCCAGACATGATCAGACTTTAAATATCCTCTAGGCCTGGAGAAAACTATCTCAGTGACACAGCTGTGACTCCTTTGAACACAGGGGAGGGCCCAGGAAATGGTGGCACAGCCATCTTGGAGCACCTCCTTGCATGGAGAAAGAGAGAGACAGAGGAGGCTCTGTTCAGGTGGAAATACCAGGCTCATCACCAAGACTGTGTCATGGTCATTGAACAGTGCAGAGCCATGGATAAAACTCAAGGAAAAGATTTTCTCTTGCTGAGACCCAGCAACGTAAGGTTGCCATTTAGACATTTAGGTAGATGCTGCTGTTGAAGGTAGCTCAATTATTTCTGTTTGTCCCTGGTCAAAAAATGAGCTCTATCCAGACTGTGAACCTATAGCAAATGGAAAATGTAGAACACAATTAAGACAGTGAACAAACTGCCTAAGCTCCTGTGTTAAACCAATTCTGCAACTAAGAATGAACTACCTGGGGGAGAACTCACTGGAAAATGTCTCAGATTTGCACATGGTCTGGATATGAGAACGATCCTGAGAGATGCCCCAGACTTTTTGAGCCCTTTGATATCCACTGATTTGGGTCTGGGGATAACTTAAGAATGATTCTTTTTATTTGCTAAATAGATTAATGGAGTAAATGAAAACATTGAGCTGACATTCACCTTAGTTAAAAAAAATACAAATTATATTCAAGGACTTTAAAGGCCCTAAGAGTGACATGTTAGTTTTTAATCATTCTTACCTATTTTCCATAAGACATCACCTACAAATCAATACTTTGATTGCCTGGTTCACTCTGTTTTATGTTTTGAAACTACATTAAACTGACTTTCTAGAGCAAGTTGATCATAAGTCAGGGTTATATTGTAAAGGTTTACAGCTCAGAGACACTGGTTATTTTAGGATCTGCCTCCTGGCCATGCTAACCAGAATGTTCAAGTTTTGAGAAGTATAAAATCTGCTACAAAGTGGGCCAATGTCTCCCTTTCTCATCATCAATGTGTAGTGGGTTGTCTGGGCTCTGGGTTGTCATGACCGAGAAAAAAAGTTCACCTACAAATGTTTCTATATGAGAAAATTCAGTGCATCTGTATATAGGGATTAGAGAATTACAGAAAAAGAGTCAAGTTCACTAAATATGAACTTGTATAGTTATACACAGAGTTATACACTTGTTCCAGTGTATAAACTCTGCTGTCCATCAGTCCAAGAAAGCAAAGAAGTAATATTTGAAGTTATAGAGGATATAAATACTAATTACTATGTGAAGGAGCTTTATTGCACTCGCAGTCTGTAAAGGGTCTTGCAATGGGTTGCCATGCTTGCCTAGATTGCCTGTGCAAGATTGCAACTAATAACTATGATTACATTTGGAACACCTTTGTAGGACAATAACAGGAATACATACCCCCCATGACTTGACATTAGCATGCTCCATGTTCTGCTCTGAGGAGCCACTTCTTTTGCAACGTTAATTGATAAGAAAATCTATACTTCTCTAGAGAAGCCCATCTTTTGCAGAATGAATGCATTTTCTTTGATATAATATCTATGTTGCTTTCCAGATAGATGCTGTAATTCTTTTAACAAATTATGTTTTTTTGAAGTATATAATACAGAAACTCACACAAAGTTTATTTTATAGCTCTATTAATTTTTCTAAAGCTAAGAGAACTTATTAAAGTATAATTTATATATAGTAGAATACACAAATTTTTATTTTTTTTATTGAGGGTACAAGAAACCAGGTTTCACTGATTGCAATTGTTAGGTAAAGTCCCTCTTACAATTGTGTCTTGCCCCCCAAAGGTGTGGCACACACTGAGACCCCACCCTTCTCTCCTTCCCTTTCTCTGCTAAACCTTTCCCCACTTCTCCCTCCTTTTTCCTCTCTCTGCTCACCCCTCCCATTGCATTAATTGTTCTCATATCAAAATTGAGTACATAGGATTCATGCTTCTCTATTCTTGTGATGCTTTACTAAGAATAATGTGTTCCACTTCCATCCATGTTAATACAAAGGTTGTAAAGTCTCCATTTTTTTAATGGCTGAATAGTATTCCATGGTATACATATACCACAGCTTGTTAATCCATTCCTGCGTTGATGGGCATTTAGGCTGTTTCCACATTTTGGCCATTGTAAACTGAGCTGCGATAAACAGTCTAATGCAAGTATCCTTATGATAAAAGGATTTTTTTTCCTTCTCGGTAGATGTGCAGTGATGGGATTGTAGGATCAAATGGGAGGTCTAGCTTGACTTCTTTGAGGGTTCTCTATACTTCCTTCCAAAAAGGTTGTATAAGTTTGCAGTCCCACCAGCAGTGTTAAAGTGTTCCCTTCTATTCACATCCATGTCAGCATCTGCAGTTTTGAGATTTTATGATGTGGGCCATTCTTACTGAGGTTAGATGGTATCTCAGGTGGTTTTGATTTGCATTTCTCTAATAATTAGAGATGATGAGCATTTTTTCATATGTTTGTTCGTCATTCATCTGTCTTCTTTAGAGAAGGTTATATTCATGTCTCTTGCCCATTGATGTATGGGATTGTTGGCTTTTTTCATGTGTATTAATTTCAGTTCAATATAGATCCTAGTTACCAAGCTTTAGTCTGATTCGAAATATGCAAATATCCTGCCCATTGTGTAGGTTGTCTATTTGTATTGTTGGTTGTCTCCTTAGCTATACGGAAGCTTTTCAGTTTAATTAAGTCCCATTTGTTTATTCTTGTTGTTGTAATTACCACAGAATCTTCTTCATGAAGTTTTTCCTCAGGCCAATATCTTCCAATGTTTTTCCTATACTTTCTTTGAGGTTTGTTATTGTTTCATGCCTTAAATTTAAGTCCTTTATCCATCTTGAGTCAATTTTTGTGAGTGGGGAAAGGTGTGGGTGCAGCTTCAGTCTTTTACATGTGGATATCCAGTTCTCCTAGCACCATTTATTGAATAGGGAGTCTTTTCCCCAAGGTATGTTTTTTTTTGGTTTATTGAAGATTGGTGGTTGTAAGATGTTAGTTTCATTTCCTGGTTTTCTATTTGATTCCAAATGTCTGTCTCCGTTTTTGTGCCAGTACCGTTTTTGTGCCAGTACTATCTTGACCACTATGGCTTTGTAGTACAGCCTAAAATTTGGTATGGTGATGCCCCCAGCTTTGTTTTTCTTACTAAGAATTGCCTTAGCTATACAAGGTTTTTTTCTTTATTATTACTAAGAATTGCCTTAGCTATACGGGGATCCATACAAAATGCAGAATCATTTTTTTCAAATCTTGAAAGTATGATGTTGGTATATTAATAGGGATTGCATTGAATAAGTAGATTTCTTTGGGAAGTATAGACATTTTAACAATGTTTATTCTTCCTAGCCATGACCATGGCATGCTCTTCCATTTGTTAATTTCCTCAGCTATTTCCTTTCTTAGGGTTTCATAATTTTCTTTATAGAGGTCCTTTACCTCCTTTGTTAGGTATATTCCTAGGTATTTCATTTACTTTGAAGCTATGGTGAAGGGAGTGGTGTCCTTAATTAGCCTCTCATCTTGGCTATTATTGGTATATACAAAGGCAACTGACTTGTGGACAATGATTTTATATCCTGAGACATTGTACTGTATTTTTTGATGACTTCCAGTAGTCTTGTGGTTGAATCTTTGGGATTCTCTAAGTATAAGATCATATCATTAGCAAAAAGGGAGAGTTTGACCTCTTCTGCTCTGATTTGGATGCCCTTTATTTCCTTGTCTTGCCTAATTGTATTGGCTAGAACTTCTAGCATGATGTTAAATAGTAATGGTGACAGAGGACAACCTTCTCTGGTTCCAGTTCAGAGAGGAAAAGCTTTCAGTTTTACTCCATTCAGTAAAACATTAGCTGTGGGTTTGTCATAGATAGCTTTGATCAGTTTCAGAAATATGCCAAGTATGCCTATACTCTTCAGTGTTCTAGTTAGAAAAGGATGCTGGATTTTATCAAATGCTTTTTCTGCATCTATTGAGAGGATTATATAATCTTTGGTTTT
>CAUYTI010142192.1:0-18530 GCA_963575145.1 Galago senegalensis | reverse complement strand
TATTTTGCCTAGGTTAGAGTGCAGTGAATATTCACAGGCATCATCATTCCACATCAAACTCTCCAACTCCTAGACTCAAGAGATCCTCCTCCTGCCTCAGCCTCCTGAGTAGCTGGGATTATAGGTATGCATACTGGCTTTAGTTGAGCAAGTATTTGTCAAGCACCTTATATGCTAAAATACACTAGAATTCACCTTGGTATAGATATTAACCTGCCTTTTAGAAATATGTTTGCCCCCTCAATTGTTCAAAAATGCTATGCACATACTGAATAAGTTATTTACATTTGAATCAAAAGATTTTTGGAGAAATGACCATAAAGTATATCGGGAATCATAAATAGGCACTAAGTTTGCACATCAAGGGTCAGCTTTATAAACTTGGTGCAATGGATAGTAAAAAGCCTCAAATTCATCCAGTTTCAGCAGCCAGCACTCAAGATGGCCCCAGTGATTCTCACCTCCTCGTATTCTATCCCTGTGCAGTCATTTCCCCCAGTGAATAGTTGTGTCATCAGTGAGACACTGTAGAAATGGGAACTTGCTAGATTCCTGAGCAAGTGAATAATGGGGGGAAGCTAGCTGCATGTCATGAGAATACTGTCTATAAAGAGATCCACTTGGCTAGGAACTGAGGTTTTCTATTAACCACCAATGGTAACTGCCAGGCATCTAAGTGATCTATCTTTGAAGCAAATCCTCCAACCCTAGTCAAGCATTTAGATGACTGCAACCCACTGAAAGACTATGAGCCAGAACCACTCAGCTCAGCCACACTGGGATCCTTCACCCAGAGTTAACTGTATGGGATGATAAATGTTTGTGTCAAGCTGCTAAATCCTGGGGGAAATTTCTCCTGCAGCAATGGATAATACACAAAAAATTACTGAAAAGTGTAAAAAAACTGTGCAATATAATTCACGGAAATTTTGTCCTGCAATCTTACCTACTAGGGTAGGGGAAGAATTAAGGCCTCTTGGCTGTGAATAGCACCCCAAAGGTGAAAGTTATTTTGAAGAGTATCTCATACATAAGTCTTTAAACAGCTGACAATTTCCAACTGTAGAAGTTGGGCCCTAGAGTTTACTGGGTAATTTTTTTTTTTTTCAAAACTGAGGACCAGACCAAGCATCCTCACTGATGATCATAAATGAAAATCACACAGGTGGGCAGCACCGTGGCTCACTGGGTAGAGTGCTGGCCCCATATACCAAGGGCAGTGGGTTCGAACTGGTCCTGGCCAAACTGCAACAACAACAACAAAAAAAAATAGCCGGGCATTGTGGCGGGCACCTGTAGTCCCAGCTACTTGAGAGGCTGAGACAAGGGAATCGCCTAAGCCCAGGATTTGGAGGTTGCTGTGAGTTGTGATGTCACAGCACTCTACTGAGGGCGATAAAGTGAGAGACTCTGTCTCTAAAAAAAAAAAAAAAAAAAAAAATCACACAGGTGCAAAAAGAAGGAAAAAACACTGAACTCCAGATTTCGGTGATCCCCTTCTCCTTATTACATGCTTAGAGATTTCTCCCAAAGTAGAAGGCAGGAAATAACATCTCAATTTACCTTTACATCTCTACTGCCTACTCCTTCCATTTCAGGCACCAGAGACAAGCCAAACAGAGCCAACCACTAGTCAAGAGAATCAGACTTTCTAAAAACTGTACTTCTTTATGCCTTTTTACATAGTTCACACTGTATTACACTCAGAATCTCTTAACTTGACTGCTAATTATGAGGGCAAGGACCATGTTTTGTTCCTTTTTATATGCCCAGGGCTTGGTACAGCACCTTGGAATATGGTAGCTATTCAGTAAAGACAGCTCGTACATGTCATGCCATTTGTGACCTCCATATTTTAGTTATTTCTCTTCTATCATCTTAGAATACACCCTTCTCATATACCTCTCTGTAACTAAAATCCTGGCTATTTCAAGTATCACCTCCGAGAAGTCTTTTCGACCACTTCCTAACCCCACTGTCACCTACCTCATCTGAACAGAATCTGCATCTCCCACATTAATAAGTCAAAACTTAGGCTCAGAGCCTGTAGTTCAGTGGCTAGGGTGCTGGCCACATACACCAGAGCTGGTGGGTTCAAATCCAGCCCAGGCCTGCCAAACAGCAATGACAACCAGAACCAAAAAATAGCTGGTTGTTGTGTAGTCCCAGCTACTTGGGAGGCTAAGGCAAGAGAATTGCTAAAGCCCAAGATTTGGAGGCTGCTGTAAGCTGTGACGCCATGGAACTCAGGGCTACATAGTGAGACTCTGTCTCAAAAAAAAAAAAAAAAAAGTCAAAACTTGGTTGAATGAATAAAAGGACTGAGTTCAAGAGTCCCAGTCTCCTGGATGTCTTCCTTGAATCTGTCCTCCTTCGGTCTAACATTCACTACAACCAACGTATTAGATCATTTGCATGCTTGTATACCCTTCCACCAGTATACCCTTCATTATCTGAAGGCAACTACAAAGGATTAAAATATTGAGAATATGGGCATTCGCAACTCAGAGCTGCCTCTTTCAACCACGAATGAATATTCTTTCCTTTTAGATTAGCAGATGTATCAATTTACATAAGAAGTTCAAAGGCTGTGAGGATGCATCCAGGTGCACTAGTTTGAGGTGCCAAGGACTTGGACTTGTGAAAGTCAAAACCCCATCTTCTTTGCTACTGGCCACACTTTGCCAGCTAAACTCTAAAGTTAAAGTTCATGTTTCTGGGCTCAGCACCCATAGCACAATGGTTACAGCGCCAACCACATGCACTGAGGGTGGCAGGTCCTAGCTACCTGGGAGACTGAGGTAAGCCCAAGAGTTTGAGGTTGCAGTGAGCTGTGAGTCAGAGCACTCTATCAAGAGCAACATACTGAGACCCTGTCTTTAAAAAAAAAAGTTCATGTTTCTGTTTTCTTTATAAGTGCAAGAGTGTAGTCTAGGGGGTGCCCATAACTCAGTGGTTAAGGTGCCAGACACAAGCTCCAGGGCTGGTGGGTTAGGTCGGGGCCTGCTAAACAACAACAAAAAAAAACAGCTGGGTGTTGTGGTAGGTGCCCATAGTCCCAGCTACTTGGGAGACTGAGGCAAGAGAATCGCCTGAGCCCAAGAGTTTGAGGTTGCTGTGCAATGTGACACCATGGCACTCTACCGAAGTTGACAAAATTAGACTCTGTCTCAATTTTAAAAAAAAATTGTAGTCTAGATCCTGCTATGCTGTGTACTTCTCAGAAATGCAGACACTCAAATGGTATAGCCACTTTAGAAAAGTTTCCCAGTTCTTCAAAAGGTTCAAGTTTAGTACAACCCAACAGTTCCAATCCTAGGTATATTCCCAACAGAAATGAGAACGTACATTATACAAAATCTTGTACACAAATGTTCATGGTTGCATTATTCATAACCAAAAAGTGGAAACAACTCAAATGTCCATGAATATGTCCATCAAAGAAAATGATGTATCTATACAATGGAGTATCAGAAAAAGGAATGAAGTACAGATATATGCTACAACATGGATGAACCCTGAAAACTTAAGTGAAAGAAGCCAGTTACAAAAGTCTGTATAAAGGATGAATCCATTTATATGAGATGTACAGAATAGGTAAATCAAAAAGACAAAAAGCAGATTAGTGGCTGCCAGATGCTGAGGATAAAGAGGAAGATGTGGAGTGACAGGAGAGGATTTCTTTTTCCGCATGACAAAATGTGCTGAAATTAGAGTGTAGTGATAGTTGCACAACTTTGAATACTAACAACCACCTGTTTGTACAGTTCTAAGGAGTGAATTTTATGGAGTGATATTTCAATCAAACTGTTATTTATTTTTTTTGGGGGGGGGCAGAGTCTCACTTTATTGCCCTGGGGTGCTGTGGCATCACAGCTCACAGCAACCTCAAACTCCTGAGCTTAAGCAATTCTCTTGGCTCGGCTCCCAAGTAGCTGGGACTACAGGTGCCCGCCACAACACCCAGTTATTGTTTTGTTGTAGTTGTCATTGTTCTTAGCAGGGCCAGGACAGCCCGAACCCATCAGCCCCTTTGTACATGGCCGGTGCCCCAACCACTGAGCTATGGGCACCAACCCTCAATCATACTGTTATTTTAAAGATGAATTCAAATTTTCTGACTAACCCCAGACCTACTGAATTAAAACCTGCTTTTTAAAAAGATTCCTAGTGATTTACATACACACTGAAGTTTGAAGAGCTGTGATCTAAAAGAAACATGACCAAAATTGTTCCTTTGGTTAATTTCAGTAATCACAGATTAATTTGATTTCACTGGGACAGATTTTTCTCCTACAATTGCTTGAGACATATAAATTCATATTGATTTTACGACTTTTTTCTGTAAAAATCTGTTCAGTTTTAATACTGTGCCAGATGCTGAGGATAAAGAGGAAGATGTGGAGTGACAGGCAGATTTCTTTTTCAGCATGACAAAATGTGCTGAAATTAGAGTGTAGTGATAGTTGCACAACTTTGAATACTAACAACTCTAACTTAGCTCTATTGATGAGCTAAGAGCACAGACTTGACATATGTATTTTATTTTAATTTTTTTTGAGACAGAGTCTCATTATGTTGCCCTCGGTAGAGCTCCATAGTGTCACAGCTCACAGGAACCTCAGACTTAAGCAATTCTCTTGCCTCCGCCTCCCAAGTAGCTAGGACTATAGGTGCCCACTATAATGCCCGGCTATTTTTGTTGTTGTAGTTGTCATTGTTGTATAGCTGGCCCAGGCCAGACTCGAACCTGCCAGCCTCGGTGCATGTGGCTGGCGCCATAACCACTATGCTATGGGCCCGTATTTTATTTTTTAACACTCAACAGTACTGGGTATATAAGAGATACTCTCACTTTAATTAAACCACAAATTATGAATGGGGTGGCAATAGCATATGTAAAGTGAACAAAGATACAGAATTTAATGGAAAATGAGACCAAAAAACCACTCACTTCAGCAAAGTTTATTAAAGGTAAAATCAGATTTACAGAGGTATAAACAAGGGACAGACGTGCAGAAGTTCCAAATAAACTATGCATTCAATAGGAAGGGAATTACCTACCTGGGTTTCTCAGAACATTTCTCTTTACTTCTGCACAAACTCTTTTTTAAAAGAATCCTATAAAAAGTCTCAGTAGTCATATTTTCTCATGATTTAGCTACTAAAGAAAACATTCACATTCCAATAAGAAAGCGGTTGGACCCGAGGGACAAGGTACTAAACTGTAAAATTTAACTGTGCTAAGCTCTTTGTCTGCTCCTTTTCTTTAAATTTTGTGAATTGAAGGGAAAAGGTTATTATGGAAAATGACTGTCTTGGAATCAGATACTGAATAGAGAACTGCCTCCTTAGTGTAGTGACAGTGTGTCAGTATCAGAAAAAGCGTGTTAACTGCTACTGCAGTCTTTCTAGGCTATTGGTACTCCCCTTTTTGTAAACTAGACAAATTTTATGAAGAATGTAGAATGTTTTATAGGTATTTATAGCCAGGTACTGTATGTAAAGTATTATACCCAAATTAACAGTGTAGTGTTTTCAAAATAGGGTCCTAGAGTCAGTTATTCAAGCTTAGACCAAATTAGGTAACTTTTCCACCCTAGAAAATGGGCTTTAAGGTGGTGCCTGTAGCTCAAAGGAGTAGGGCACCGGCTGCATATGCCGGAAGTGGTGGGTTCAGACCCAGCCCTGGCCAAAAACTGCACCAAAAAAAAAAAAAAAGAAAGAAAGAAAATGGGCTTTAATATATAACCTACCTCACATTATAGTTGCAAGGATTGAACATATATATACATATATGTAATTTAGAACAGCACCTGGCACATACGAAGTATTTAATACATGTTACTTTTACACACATGCAACTGCACGTACACATACAGAAGTTCTTCTTATAGAACGTCATTCAGACAAGCATTCTAGTTATTAGAGTAGATTACTGACAGGAAATGGAATTGGCATCATCTTATTAATTCTGATTCCCTAAATTACAATTCCACCTGTATCCTATCAATAAAAAACGAACTCCTTGAAGACATGAACTGTATGCTAGTCTATTTCTATATTCAAGGGCCTGGCACTATTCCTATTACATAGGTGTGTAATAAATGTGGAAAAACATTTCTAAAAACTTTTGAATTAATTATAGGAAACTATTATGGGGGGGTATTAACAAATACCATTACAAACTTGTCATTTTACTTCCTTGATTAGAGCTAACGCAAATGTAGTGCTTAAGAACGTTGAAGCATTAAAATTTTCTATATAGTGAGAAAAAAGCTCAACTGAAAAAAAAAATTTTTTTAAAGATTTGAGCACGACAGGACCACAAAAATCAGCACTTTGTATGCAATTTCTGTCTTAAGTGCTGAGATATGCAGGAAAAGCTCCATGTTGGCTGGAACCGCCACTTTCTCCACAATACTGAGAAATCTAACAAATGGGGTCAAGACTTTCTGAAGCTAGGAATAAAGAAGTTGCCTATCTTACTACTATGAAACTGGTTTTAAAATATCTAACAGAGTGTTTCTTCAAAACAGACATCTCACTTACCTTTTCAGTATATTTCCTAAAAACATTAAAGACTGATGTAAGGTATAGTCGGTAATTTCCATGCAATCAGTTCTTTTCCTCTGACTGTAGTGGAGCAGACACAACGCAGGTTTGGAAATGCTAGAAATGAATTCCTACTTCCCCTTGCATTCTTCAGATTTCATTTCCCCCAAATTTCTGCATTGGCTGGCTTCCATTTCAGCATCAGTCACGAAATCTTGAAGGTCAGACACAGTAAACAGGGAAGGACATAAAATTAAGTGATTCGGGTGTAGTTTTGAGTCTCACAACTTTAACTGGGATGAGTCATATCTTTAAGTATGTGGAAATGAATTACAAGTTCTGTTCCTTAATGAAAATCAGCTCTTACACTACCTAAACTCTAGTTTCTTTTTTTTTGAGACAGAGCCTCAAGCTGTCCCCCTGGGTAGAGTGCCTGTGGCATTACAGCTCACAGCAACCTCGGTCTTACACTACCTAAAGGAATCAGTTTGCTATTGCCTAAAATTTTGTATGTTCCTTTAATAAGTGCTAAGTGAAAAAAGATGTAATCTCCATGAAGACCAAATCGATCAATTTACTATAAGTTCTCATCCTTGATTTATTTTGCACTATAAATGTGTGAAGAAAAAACAAACAGAACCAGGGACACTAGCAGATTGTTCTGATTTTCTATTTTGCTAATTATATTTGAATTGAATATTGTATTTAAAAACCATAGGAAAAAGGAAGTTAAATTTATCTGATTCTAGGTAGTACAAGCTTTACATTTAAAAGATGAGGGTTATTCCATTTGATTGCTTTCATAGTTATAGGAAATTAGCATTAAGATTTACTTAATGAGAGGAGAAAAAAATATTGAATACTTCATCTGGTCTTTATACTTCACAAAATCAAAACCCAAAACTTATACTACTTCTGTACTTCAAGTAGTTAGCAAATAAAATTCTTTTTATTTGATCCCATAAATCATTAAACAGGTTTGCTGTACTCACTGACACTTCACCTCCCTTTGACACCCAAATGACAGAAGTAGGTCACTACTTTGGGAATGGAAATGAGTAGCTAGATGCAGGGAAACTCTGAGGCTGACAAAACTTGCTTTTGGGGGAGGAAATGGACGAGAAAGCCATCAGTATGCAGTAAGAGTTTGAGCGTTCTGACCATATAATCAGGCAGTTATCCTTGCTGAATGATCCTGGATTCCAAATGACACATTCCTTCTCAATGTATTCATTCCATCAGCAGCGCAGAGGCAATCCACACTGGAGACCATTTTAAAATGTGCACTTTGCAATAATCATTATCTATCTTAGCAGCTAGAAGGCAAAACAAGAGTTAGCATAGAAAACTACCTTTAGGGACTAGGGAAGAATACTAAGGACAACTTACAGACAAACATAAAAACTAGAAGCAATAAAAACTAATTCTGAGTTTTATTTAAAAAAAAAAACACAGAAAACCCTGAAAATGTCTGTTATTTAAAGTATGGTCAAAGTATCCAAGTATCTTTGTTCCTTTCTACTGCTTCTGTGTATTTTCTTTCTTTTAAAGAAATGATGTCTTGCTATGCTGCCCAGGCTGGAGTACAGGTACAATCACAGCTCACTGCAAACTTGGAACTCCTGGGCCCAAGTGATCCTCCTGTCTCAGCTTCTCAAGTATCTGGGACTACAGGTATGCATCACCACACCTGGCTCACAACTGTCTGTTTTCATGCTGGCACTCAGAAGTGTAAGGAATCTAATCTCAGCTAAAATAAAATGATAATATAAGAGTCGGGTGTGGTGATGCATGCATATAGCCCTAACTAATGGGGAAACTGAGGCAAGAAGATTGCCTGACCCCAGGAGTTTGAGGTTGCAGTGAGCTATGACGATGCCACTGTACTCAACAGAGACCCTATCACACACAGACACACACACAAAGAAAACTGCACAGCAACCATTGCTCTTGATGCCAGATGGTAATAGCAAAAGGCAAGAGAAACTCATGTCACCTACTCTTTACTTTATAAAGAAACACAAAGCAAAAGCAAAATTAAAATTAAAAAAGAAATCATATTCAGGATGACCTGAGAAAAAACTGAGACTTAAGTAAAATGGAGTTTGAGAAAAAGCTATGTGAATGCTGGGCTTATTTCTTCTTAGTTTGCACTTAAAAAGAAGCATTCAAAGGGGAAAGCCAAATGCACAAGTTAAGTTTCCTTTCAAAGCAAAAATACATTGCTCAAAGCTAGCCAGTGTTGTAGAGCACTTGGGTTAAAATCAAAATCTGGAAGGCCAAAAAAAAAAAGGCAGGATTGAGATGCTCCCTGGATTAGGTTTGTTAAACTAAGAGACTTGAGAGTTGGCATCTACAGATGTCTGCTCTTAGATATGCTGGTTTGTAGTATTTTTATTAACAGCCAACATTAATTCTTAAGTTGCAAGGTTTATTTTTTGAAAATGATCATTCTTTAGTCTCATTTTATGAATTTTCATGGTAAATTTTACTCTCAAGGTCAGTGATAACACCTCTACTACTAAATACTTCTGTTGGGTGTTTAAAATTCCTATCTAATACACTTGATTATAGCTTCATTGACACAACTGCACCTAGCCTTAAAAAGGAGGGAAAATCTTTGAAAAATGTCATTCTACCTGTGCCTGGATTAAAGATAATTAATCTGACGAGAATTATTTTTGGTTTCTCTTCATGCCCAGCTTTTAAGAAGCTCACTGTTGGACACAGGAAAAAAAGATGTCCTAGCACTACGTTTTCACAGGTATTTTTACCCTTAACTTGAAATATATTCCAAGGATATCAGCTTTCTCACATATAAAAATGCATATAAACTTACACTTCAAGATAAATTACTTTTCAGACAGGAAAGGTCATGAAAAAAGTTAAATTACACTTTGAGCTATTCATATTTGAGTTCTTCTCTAATTGTGTGAATAATCAAGAACCACTTCATTCATATTCCTATGGTAATACTTTTCTGGCCTACAACAAATCCAGCTACATTTTAAAGTGTTTGTATGGTACTTTAAAATATTAATTTGAAACATGGGTGACATTATGGTTTTATTTAAGCCCAAAATTCAGTGCTGCAGTATGTTCAGTAACAGGTCTTTTGGAAAAAAAAAAACAAAACCATTCTCATATAATACATGTTTTGTTTCAGTAGAGCTGCTGGCTTTGTCCTGCCACTTCCATTTAGTTTTCTTGACTCACATCTCAATTCAGGGCCAAGGGTGATAGCAAAATGGAACTTACAGCTGAGGCAACACAGCCACTGACTTTAAATAGGCAATCTCTCCCAATTTGGGGAAGCTCTGGACATAGTAAGCAAAAGGTCAAATGTAAACTGTACGCTAAAAAAAAAAAAAAGTAAAAAAAGGCAATTTCTGCAGTCTTAGTTCATGAATACATTTTAGAAGATTATAATCAAGTATTGGTTGACATTATGTTAGTTGTGAAATGGTAATTGAATCAGGAGAAAAAGGAGCCAAAAGAAAAGTTTCAATGATAATTTCCATTTTTTTCTACATATACTTTCCCAACAATCAAAAGCCACCAAAAAGCTCTTCATGAAGCCTCATCCTAACTGCTGCCTAATGAGGGTGAAGGTGACCACACTCTGAATTTACAGAGATTCATCCTTTTGAGATGCTTCTGCTCTTTCTTGAACTGAAGGATACCAGTGCTGTTAGAGCCGCTTCTGCTAGTTGGATACAGATAAGCTGCTGCTGAAAATTTGTATCTCCAGGATGGCTTCCCATTCTTCCCCGACTGCACGCTTAAGGAATGAAACACTCATTTCATGTTAGTTAATAAGCAAGAAAGCATCAGACCACAGATTACTTAATACTTACATCCTCTCCTAACCTCCCTAATGTTGACCCTCACCCTATTCCCCACAAATTTTTGCTTTGTTTTTTTTTTTTTAATTTGAGAAAATATTTTCCCAATATTTCCTATAATTTTCCTCTAGCATTAGTCAGGCATTCTTCTCAATTTCTTTGAAAAAACACTGCACCAAACTTCTGGAAATTAAGGAATAGTATCAGTGAGAAACTAGAGGCAGATGTGCATTAAAAGTACTTTTCATATAAATGATCTCACAAAGGTCAACTCAAAGGGGATGCAAAGCTTATCTGGTTAACACTCTCCTTCCTTTCTCCTTGCCCTTGGTCTTAAAGGTGAACTTTGGTCATGGTCATTAGGAGACTGTCAGGGACAAAGTGAATGGAGGTTATCTCCAAAAGTGTAATTTCACCTTCTCTTTATTAGGTAGAAATATCGGAGCACTGGAGCTGCTGCAATTTCGTGGGCCAAAGAATATAAATCTCTAACCCAAACTTTAAAGAAAAAAATGTCAACATTATCTTTCAATCATTGGCAAACCAGTTATTGATCGCTCCCTCTTTCACAGAAATAATAACCTATATACTCTAATACTATCATACACAGCTTTGTTAATCACAGCTTTCAAAGGCAGGTTGATTGTTTGAGCTCAGGAGTTTGAGACCAACCTGAGCAAGAGTGAGACCCTGTCTCTATTAAAAAACAGAAAAAACTAGCTGGGCATTAATAACGGATGCCTATAGTCCCACTTACTCAGGAGGCTGAGGTGGGAAGATCACTCAAACCCAAGAGCTTGAGGTTGTTGTGAACTAGGATGCCATGGCACTCTACCCAGGGCAACAGTGAGACTCAGTCTCAAAAAAAAAAAAATAAATAAATCCAATAATGGTTCTGGTGAAATGTGAAAACATTTAGGGATAAAGCAGAACTGATTCTGAAAGTGTTAACATTTATTATTCCCTTTACAGTTAAATAATTCAAGTCTTCTACATAAAATTTCAGAAAGAGAAAAAATGAAGTCCTGTGTATGTCCCAATGTACCATGAGACTTTTTGGACCTTAAGAATTAAAATAACTGGCTTGGCGCCTATGGCTCAAGTGGCTAAGGTGCCAGCCACATACACCTGAGCTTGCAGATTAGAATCCAGCCCAAGCCTGACAAACAACAATGACAGCTGCAACCAAAAAATAGCCGGGCGTTGTGGCAGGCGCCTACGGTTCCAGCTACTTGGGAGGCAGAGGCAAGAGACTCGCTTGAGCCCAGGAGTTGGAGGTTGCTGTGAGCTGTGATGCCATGGCACTGTACCCAGGGGGACAGCTTGAGGCTCTGTCTCAAAAGAAAAAAGAAAAAAAAAAGAATTAAAATAACTGATGCTATGCTTATAAAAATAAAACTGAAATATCCGTAATTGTTTTAGGTTAAACAATATTACTTAAATTGTTTCAATCAAAATTAGCATTAACACAAGGATTTTCAATTAATGCTGCAAACAGAATCACCAGGGGGAGAAATGGCCAGAATAAGGGAAATCCTTGAGACACACAAAATCAAACTGTATTACTTACCAAACCTCTACCCCATCTCCTGAAAGATATCCAGGAAAAAATATGGGAAATCTAACATGTATCATAAGTGGGCAGAAAGAACACTTTAATAACCTTCCTCCCAAACAGCATAATTCAAAATGGAAATTTCTAAAACAAGACATAGGTCAATGAAGTATACTTATTCTTAAGTGTCTCATAATATTTCTAAACTTATGAAAGTGTTTCTACAGTATTCTGCTGCTGAGGATACCCAAACCCCTTGAAAGAGAAGGGAAGAGGAAGAGAAGAGAAGAAGAAAAGAAGAAGAGAACAGAAGAGGAGAGAAAGAGAAGAGGAAGAGGAGAAGAAAAGGGAAGAGCTGAGCAGAGCAAAAGTTAAAGTTTATAACAGGGAAAAAAAAAATCCAAAGCAGATCATGAGGTAGAAGGAGTTGAGGGGTAGAGGAAGAGAAAGAGACAACATCAAAATTAAAAATCAAGACAAAATAAAAAAACCTTTAACCTTCTGAACAGACCAGTTATTATCTGAATCATGATTCAGTGACTGATTACGTATGTAAACTTAAAAAAAACAAAACAAAACAAATGTTAAACTTCCCTGTACCTTCAGTGTCCTCATCTGTAACGTGAAGGTGTCAAGATTAAGAAAATACATGTAAAGAACTTTAATCAGTACTTGGCACTCAGTAAGCACTTTACAAATGCTAGCTATTAGAATTAAACAGTACACACTCAAATATTACTTTGTGAGCTATTATTTTTATTTTTGCAAGGGCAAAAGCAGGGATCTCCTGAGTAGCTCCCTGAATGACTGGAATTTGCAAGTTCAGGATCTGACAATGTTATCTAATGACACTCAACTTTCAGAACAGGTTCTCAGATGAATTCCTCAAAGTGCTCCCTTTACAGAAGCAGTTGACCCAAATACATATAAGGCAGTAGCCCTCTTTTTCCTGCCTGGCATCAATGCATACTATTGCTAGTAGAAAAGAGATGAAAGGCACTATGCCCTTATATAATGTCTGCATTATGATGAATGAACTGAATTACGTTTGTGGTAGGGATAATCAAATCCCCCCAGGTATACTTATTTTAACCAATTTAACTTCTTTTATTCCTTCCTTTCCTTTAAAAAAACTCAAGCTCAAGCTTTGGTATATACACAGAAAAAAAAATATATATATATGTATCAATCACAAAGTATAGAAAACAAAGTATTCAGCTACAATGCTAAGATCAGGGGTAATAGAAGCACACAATACTAGATTAAATTTTTTTAATTTAAACATTTGGCTCTTTTAAATTTATAATTCAATACTACCCACAGTCAATTCAAATCTAAAAAAGAAAAATGTCTCTAGCTCCAACAATCTAAACCGATATTTCTAGAGAAAGATAAAAATGAAAAAAATATACAAATAAAAAGGTTAGTTCTTAGTTCCAGTATCTATCCTTGCTTAGTTACAAACTAGCTATGCAACTATCACTTAACCTCTTAGGGTCTCAGTTTTCCCACTAGTTTAACAGGGATACTAACTAAATCATCGGCATTATAGATATTAGAGATAATATAAAGCACCTAGCCTCGCGTGCATTACACACACAAGAAACACAGCAAATGGGAACAGGATTGGACGGGGGAGAGGGGTCCAGGTATCAAAAACCAAAATACCAAGATGACTTTCTTATGTACCTTAATTTCCCCAGGAAGAGAGACTTAAAGCACAGAAGTCATAAGGACACGTTTAACAGACTTTGTCTAAAAGAGTTTATCACGATGATTTAAGAACTCTCTTAAAACAGTTTTGCCTATAGTATAGATGACTATAGCTATAGGGAAGTAGATCTCAATAATATTTATTTCTGCTTTTAGAAAATACAAAAGAGGCTGGGCATAATGGCTCAAGCCTGCAATCCTAGAGCTCTGGGAGGCTGAGGCGGGAGGACCCCTTAAGCTTAGGAGTTTGAGATAAAAAAAAATTTTTTTAAAGAAAAATTAGCCAGGCATTGTGGTGGGCAACTGTAGTCCCAGCTACTTGGGAAGGTGAGGCAGGACCGCTTGAAGTTACCAGTTTGAGGTTGCTGTGAGCTAGATAATACCATGGCACTCTAGCCTAGGGAACACAGTAAGACTCTCTCCAATCAATCAATAATTAATAAATAAATAGAGGTCTCTTAGAAAAAGAAACCATTACATGTATCCACTATGGAATTTTTAGGAGTAGGCCAGGAATGGCCAACTGGGCTATTTTTCTGCCATTTGGTCTGTGAACTTTTCTGATGTTGGATTCTGACAACCGGGAAGCAATGAGAATGTTCTGTAATAATTAAAAGGGTGTGCCAGGCGCAGTAGCTCACACCTATAATCCCAGCACTCTGGGAGGCCAAGGCAGGTAGGGTGCCTGAGCTCACAGGTTTGAGACCAGCCTAAGAGTGAGAACCCCTCTCTAACAATAACCCAGTGTTATGGCAGGCACCTACAATCCCAGCTACTCAGGAGGCTGAGGCAAGAGAAATGTTTGAGCCCAAGAGTTTGAGGTCACTGTGAGCTATGATGCCATAGTACTCTACTGAGGGTGACAAAGTGAGACTCTGTCACAAAAAAAAAAAGGGGGAGAATCTTCTGCTATTCTCTTTGAGTCATTAGGTTTGCCCTTAAATCCTATGAATGCAAACTCTGATATGACTAATTCTGATCCTTTTGGGTTCTCTATTTACAGATTTCATTATCCATAGCATCTCGATAATAAGATTCAGTCCAAATTTTTTGTCAAAAATGTCACTTAAGTAATTCTCACTTCCTTTAAGGCCACTAGTTGGGGCCTAAAAATCATTTTGTATATGGCTCAACCACATACTGCTGTTTTCTTTTTCTTTCTTTCTTTTTTTGAGACAGAGCCTTACTATGTCACCCTGGGTAGAGTGCTACAGCATCACAGCTCACAGCAACCTCAAACTCTTGGGCTTAAGTGATTGTCTTGCCTCCGCCTCCCAAGTAGCTGGGACTATAGCCCGCCACAATGCCCGGCTATTTTTTGGTTGCAGTTGTCGTTGTTTGGCGGACCCGAGCTGGACTTGAATCTGCAAGCTCAGGTGTATGTGAGCCCTAGCTGCCGAGCCACAGGCGTTGAGCCTATTGCTGTTTATTTTCATCAGTGATATCACATACCAATCCTTATGTCTTGGGAAAGTAAATAATCTCTGAATTATTTGCTCAGAAGCAATGGATTACTCAAAGCAAGTTAGACAAAGGTATGGATGTATGTTTGCAAATCAATATTATCTTCCTAAGGCTGAAAGTAAAGGCTTAAGTGAAACTGCCGTTAGACTGGGAAATAGAAGATTTGAAAGGAAAAGAAAGATGTCAGGAAAGTATAAAAAGGCCTCAGATTTCAAGAATTTAGGTAAGACATCATGACACACTGGGGATGGTGTTTGTGTGTTAGTTATTATGACAATAGTATAGGACAAATAGAGTAGGAAGATAGATTAGGCAAGGAATTAACTTTTTTTTTTTTTTTTTTGAGACAGAGCCTCAAGCTGTCCCCCGGGGTAGAGTGCCGTGGCTCTCAGCTCACAGCAACCTCCAATTCCTGGGCTCAAGCGAGTCTCTTGCCTCCGCCTCCCAAGTAGCTGGGACCACAGGCGCCCGCCACAACGCCCGGCTATTTTTTGGTTGCAGCCGTCATTGTTGTTTGGCGGGTCCAGGCTGGAGATTTAAACCTGCCACCTTAGGTGTACGTGGCTGGCGCCTTAGCCGGTTGAGCTATAGGCGCCGAGCCATTTTTCCTATTTTTTGTAGAGATGGGGTCTTTGCTCTTGCTCAGGCTCCTGGCTTAGTAATCCTCCTGCCTCAGCCTCCCAAAGTGCTAGGATTACAGGTATGAGCCTCTAGGCCCGATCTAAAGACCAACTTTTACTTCAAATGCATTTATAAAGTTCCTAACTAGTACACTCATTTCTTATTTTTTTGCTTTTATTATTTTTAATTGACACATAATAATTGTGCACACTTATGGGGTACAGATCATAGCTCTCCCACAGTGGTCTAGGGAACAAGGTGGGGAGGGAAGTGCTTCAAGAGCCTTTCTGCAAGTGGGTCTACAAGGTCAAAACTATATTTCTTAGAGATAGAGTCTCACTTTGTCACCCTTGGTAGAGTGCCGTGGCATCATAGCTCATAGCAACATCAAATGCTTGGGCTCAAGCAATTCTCTTGCCTCAGTTTTCCTATTTTTTTTTTTTTTGAGACAGAGTCTCACTATGTCACCCTTGGTAGAGTGCCATGGTGTCACAGCTCATAGCAACCTCAAATTCGTGGGCTCAAGCAATTCTCTTACCTCAGTCTTCCTAGTAGCTGGGACTATAGGCACCCGCCACAATGCCTGGCTATTTTGTTGTTGTTGTCATGGTTGTTTAGCAGGCCCAGGCTGGGTTCAAACCCACCAACCCCGGTACATGTGGCTGACGAATGGGGCATCCGTAGCACAGTGGTTACAGGGTCAGCCACATACATGGAGGCTGATGGGTTCAAGCTCCATGAAGGCAAGAAAATCACTTAAGCCCAAGAGTTTGAGGTTACTGTAAGCTGTGATGTCACAGCAAGGGCGACATAGTGAGACTCTGTCTTAAAAAAAACGGCAGCGCCTGTGGCTCAGTGGGTAGGGTACCGGCCCCATATACCAAGGGTGGCAGGTTCAAACCTAGCCCCAGTCAAACTGCAACAAAAAATAGGTGGGCATTTTGGTGGGTGCCTATAGTCCCAGCTACTTGGGAGGCTGAGGCAAGAGAATCACCTAAGCCTAGGAGTTGGATGTTTCTGTGAGCTGTGACACGACAGCACTGTATGAGGGTGATGAAGTGAGATTGTGTCTCTAAAAAAAAAATAAAACAAAAACTAAAAAACCTGGCTCGGCACCTATAGCTCAACCGGCTAAGGCGCCAGCCATGTACACCTAAGGTGGTGGGTTCGAATCCCCAGCCCGGACCCGCCAAACAACAATGATGGCTGCAACCAAAAAATAGCCAGGCGTTATGGCGGGCGCCTGTGGTCCCAGCTACTTGGGAGGCGGAGGCAAGAGACTCGCTTGAGCCCGGGAGTTGGAGGTTGCTGTGAGCTGTAATACCACAGCACTCTACCCAGGGGGACAGCTTGAGCCACCGACTCAAAAAAAAAAAAAAAAAAACCTACTGTATTTTTAAATTCTCAGTTTTTGTATCTAAACCCACATATAGCTATAAACTCATATAACCAAAAGCCCTTAGGAGTCCTAAGACCAAAAACTTAAAAGAACCACTGAACTAAATCATTTCTGAGGTACCCATTCATTATAATATACTGGCATTTCTGAGATGGTTGGTACAGGAAAGAAATTTTGAATTTACAATTTTTTTTTTTTTTTTGAGATAAGAGTCTCATTTGGTCACCCTCAGTAGAGTGCAATAGCTTCTTAGCTCACAGCAACCTCAAACTCTTGGGTTCAAATGATTCTCTTGCTTCAGCCTCCCAAGTAGCTGGCACTGCAGGCACCTGTCACAACACCTGGCTATTTTTTTTGTTGTAATTGTCATTGTTGTTTGGCAGGCCTGGGCTGGGTTTGAACCCACTAGCCCTGGTGTTTGTGGCTGGCACCCTAGCCATTGTGCTATAGACACTGAGTCTTTTTTTTTTTTTTGAGACAGAGTGTTACTCTATCTCCCTGGGTAGGGTACCATGGTGTCATAGCTCATGGTGACCTCAAAGTCTTTTTTTGGAGACAGACTCTCACTCTTTTATCCTCTGTAGAGTACTATGTCATCATAGCTCACAGCAACCTCAAACTCTTGGGCTCAAGTGATCCTCCTGCCTCAGCCCTGGCCCCACCCACCAGGTAGCTAGGATTACAGCACCCACCATAATGGCCAGCTAGTTTTTCTATTTTTAGTAGAGACAGAGTCTGGCTCTTGCTCAGGCTGGTCTCAAACTTCTTTTTTTTTTGAGACCGAGCCTCAAGCTATCCCCCTGGGTAGAGTGCTATGATATCACAGCTCATAGCAACCTCCAACTCCTGGACTCAAGCAAGTCTCCTGCCTCTGCCTCTCAAGAAGCTGGGACCAGAGGTGCCCACCACAACGCCTGGCTATTTTTTGGTTGCAGCTGTCATTGTTGTTGTTTGGCAGGCTCGGGCTAGATTTGAACCCGCCACCTTAGGTGTATGTGGCTGGCGCCTTAGCCACTTGAGCCACAGGCGCCCAGCTCCAAACTTCTTAATATGTAGTTCTAAAAAACCAGAATGGCGAAACCTATTTTAGCAGCAATTAAAAGTAAATAAGGCTCGGCGCCTGTGGCTCAAGCGGCTAGGGTGCCAGCCACATACACCTAAGGTGACGGGTTCGAATCCCCAGCCCAGGCCCGCCAAACAACGATGGCTACAACCAAAAAATGGCCAGGCACTGTGGCGGGCGCCTGTGGTCCCGGCTGCTTGGGAGGCTGAGGCAGGAGACTCGCTTGAGCCCAGGAGTTGGAGGTTGCTGTGAGCGTGATGCCATGGCACTCTACCCAGGGGGATAGCTTAAGGCTCCATCTCAAAAAAAAAAAAA
>CAUYTI010142191.1:0-19214 GCA_963575145.1 Galago senegalensis | reverse complement strand
TTTTTTTTTTTTTGAGACGGAGCCTCAAGCTATCCCCCTGGGTAGAGTGCCATGGCATCATAGCTCATAGCAACCTCCAACTCCTGGGCTCAAGCGAGTCTCCTGCCTCAGCCTCCCAAATAGCTGGAACCACCGGCGCCCCCCACAACACCTGGCCATTTTTTTAGTTGCAGCCATCATTGTTGTTTGGCGGGCCCGGGCTGGGGATTCGAACCCGCCACCTTAGGTGTATGTGGCTGGTGCCTTAGCCACTTGAGCCACAGGCGCCGAGCCAAGAGTTCAGTTTTAAACAAAGGCTTGAGAGTCATTCAAGTAGAAGAGTGGTGCTGGATTTGGATAAATGGATCAGAATCTCAGAAGAGAAGTCTGGGCCAGTTTATTACTTAATTAGCCGGCTAATTGCAATTATGTAACAAAGACATTCCAAATACAGATGCTTAATAACACAGAATTTTACTGTGGTATGACTCTGCTCCATGAAGTAATTCAGGGGCCCAGCCTCATTCCACCGTTTTCTTCCAGCATCTTCACAGTGTCTCTTCATCAGAAATGGAAAAACTAAGTTACTACAACTTGTAGGAATGAGGGAAGAGAGAAGATCCAAGGAAAGTAACTGGTCTTTAAATTGGAGATCAGCCAAGAGTTGCACACACTGGTTCACTCACATCCACTTGGCTTGGATCTAAATGGCTCACATCCATTGGCCAACCCTCAAATCTGGTCATACTTAGAAATAGGAGAGGTGGGAAATGGGGAGTCTAGCTGAGAAGCCCAGATCTGGCTGCAACTCCATTAATAGGGAATAAGGAGAGACTATGTTTAGGGAGATAACTAGAAGTCTATCCAAGCTGGCGATGGAAGCGTCATGGACATACAAGTGGAACTGACACAAAATAAAAGAAGCACATAAAATAGTGTAAGATGATACGTACATATAGGTAACTAAGAAAACAGGACTGAGACAAAGCCCGAAGGCACTCCTCCATTTGATGATGAGTAGGAGAAGCCCAAAAAGTAGAATGAAAACCAATAGAAATGTTGAAAGTAATCCAAAAGTGTTGTATAGCAGAGTCAAAAAAATGCCCTAGAGAGGGAACAGAGAGGAAGGCGAGAAGAGGGGATGGAGGGCGGGTGATTGGCAAGTTCTTACCTAATGCCCACAGTATGAGGGTGTTCAGCACCCCCTGGGTGAAGGGCTCAACTACAACTTGAATTTTATCTTAAAAATGAAAACAATGTAACCTAAATATTTGTACCCTCATATTAATTTGAGATTTAAGAAATAAAATATCCCAGAGAGAAGCCCTCCACCTGTAAGACAGGAAAAAGTGAATAAACACCCCAACTTCCTTGTCCCACAGAGGGACAGTCTCTGAGAATGTGCAGTGGATTAAGCCCCACTGGCCTACAGAGGTGACCTGCTCATTAACTTACCCTGGATGGGTTTCTGTCCCTTCCCTGCCTCACTTTCCTAAGCCCCTGTACACTTCCTGGGATCTGCTTTAGAGGGACCCCACCATGTTGTCATGACTGTTACTGTGACTCCACACTTCCGTTCAGGGAAAGCTAAGGCTGGAGCCTTCTCCCAGGGCTTCAACTACAGACCGAGGGATTTATTACAAAACTCAGAGGACTGTATCTCCAGGTCACATCCGCCCACAGTCCTGCCAGCTCTGGCTATGACAGATCAGACTGCTCTCTAAATTTAATGCTCCACTGAGCTATAACAACAACAACCAAAAGGAAAAAAAAACCCCACCTCACCAGACACTCCACTCCCAAGAAAATAAATAAAATCTGTGTCTCTGATGGTGAGGTCGGAAGATGTTTTATTTTCACACATTTACACTGCACCTTCACAGGCTGAACCCATGAATCCTCAGTCTTTATCTCGACACTATATTAAATGGGAATTAAACTGAGTGATAGTAATGGCTTCTCACAACAAGCTCAGAGGGAGAAGCGGTTGGCAATGCTGGGCAGAGTGGCCCACCCGGGAGGAAGGCAGCTCTCCCCGGGATTCTGGGGACAGTGCTTCAGGCCCTTGGTATACATGCTGTGAGTACCTGCGTGGTCCCAGGGAACCTGGCCTTTCCTCGTCACTCTCCAGGAAGCACTGGAACAAAACAACTTAGAGGCAAGATGCCACTTTGGGGTTGAACTTGAATGCTTTCCTTTAGTGCCTCATTTCTGAACGTTTACAAGTTTGGCTTGTAACATTCTCAGTCTGCATTCATGTTCCAGAGGATATACTTTCCTCCACATAGTTTTATAGAACTGTAGGTGGTTCACACAACTGGGGCATGGAGCCGGGAGGGAGGAGACATGGAAGACGTGCGGGTAAGAAGACAACGCTGGAGCAGTATTAGTGGCCAGACGAGGAGGAAGTCCTTGGGGGTTATGCTAATGGATTTAAGAGGATGAGGAAACCATTGAGATCCAAAACAGCAGAGTGACATGGTCAGCTTTGTCTTCTAAAAAGAACATGTGGCTGCAGTGTGGACAACGTTGGAAGGGAGGCAGGGTAAAAATACAGGTGGGACGCTATTGCAATAGATGAACTAATGTCACAGCAGTGGGAATGGAAGGATAGATGTGGGGTAGAGGAGATTTAGGCAGCATTAACCATCAGTGACTGACTGGCTAAAGCAGGTTGAGGAAGAAAAGAAACTTCAAGGTTAAGACCCAGGTCCAGCTTGATCAGCTGAGTGGAAGGTGGGTAAGTCACCAAGATAAATAAACGAGTAGGAGAAAAGCAAGTGTGGTTGGGGACCAGGGTGCTGTTTTGTGCCTACTGGCAGTCAGAAGCTTGTAAGGTTAATAAGTAAAATGCTTATGAACTTTCCAACCATAAACCATGACCATTAGGAAGACTTCAGAGAGCACTGAGGCCAATCTCTTCATGTCATCTGAAGACAGGAAGAGGGGAGAGCATTTGGATTCACGGGCTATGAGGCTAGAGAGGCGGGGACGAGCCAGGCGTGGAGGGAATGATCTAAACCACAGTTCCACAAAGTTTAGCCTATGAATGGTGTACCAGATGGATGGAAGGGAGAAGCCTGAGGAACAATGGAATTTAGGGTTGTGACAAGGATGTTTTCCTTTAAGTTTTGAGAGTCTGACAAGCCTGAGGCCTAGTCCCTGCATGGGCTTCAGCTGGCAAATCACTCTATTGCTGAGACAGCATCTTGGTGCCAGCACATAGCAGGTGCTTCCTAAACATTCGTTTCTTCGTGTCTTCCACCATCAGCCTGGCTTCCTAATTTACTACTGTCTTCCAAAGATCCTCTTACTGAAACTACAATTTCATTCCCGGTTTGGTTTCCACAGCCCTCTAAACCCACCCTCTCTGATTTCCATTTCAGTCACTCAGAATGCTTCCTAACTCTTGTTCTCCCATCCATGGGTCTGAGTCCATCCATGAAGCATATAAACGAGCGTGGCTGGAGACGGAGACTTGATCATCTGACTGAACGTTTGGGGCCAACACATAGACGCCTGTGAGGTTCTGCCTCCCACCCCATTTTTATGAGACTACACTTGCTCAGATCTGTTGGAAAGCCTCCTCTCACATATTAATTATGCCCCCACTAATTACACAGGAGGGTTCCAGCAGCATTATTGGAAGGGATGGGCATGGAGTAGCCGAGGGAAGCAATGAGGAGCTGAGCCTTTGCCTAACACCCGCATCCAGTAACACCTTCCAGAAAAGACTTCAACAACATTTTCTTCATACTGTACACAACAGGAGGGGTGGCATTTCTAGCCCCTGATTGGGTGGGCCAGCCAGAGCTGCATGTGTGATGGGGCTAGAGGCAAAGGGGACTAAATGAGGAGCTTTTAACGTTCCCTAACTCCAGGACCCCTTCAGCTGTATGCTGCATCATCTATGTAATAACAGGTTTCAAAAAGAGCAAGGTGGGGGAAGCACTCCACACTTCGCACCCACTTCCAATTTCAGGAACATTAAAATGTGAAAGAGAAATGTATAACTGGAGTTTGAGGACATGTGGGGTCTATTTTGTAAACATAAAAGGAAGGGAGATCTAGAGGGTGTAGGGGTCCAGAGACCCACTCTGCCTACCCTTCCTCTCTTAGGACTTCACCTTGGCCACCTGTGGCTTCAGGTGCTAAAGCCACATCCCTCAGGTGGAGGCACTGACCGCTGACTCCTGTCTGCTTCCCTGGACCAGATACTCCTCAAGCAGGGTAAATCTGTAAAAAATACATATGGCCTGAAAATAGTATTTATTTACAAAGTGGTACTAGTGGATAATTCATTTATCTTTCCAAAAAAAAAGAGCCAACTAAGTCATGTCAGGGTTTTAGAAACAGTCTAATGGAATCCTTTAGTACTTATGTTTAAGAATATTTTTAATGATCTAAAAGTACATGTTTACTACAGAATAATTATTAAAATTAAAATTAAGAGCTCTTCTACCTAAATATGTGTACATGTCTACGAAGGCACATCCACAAAGATGTTCACTGCAATGTTATTTGAGACAGAAACAACTTAAATGTCAACAATGGGTTAAGTAAATTAAGGCACATCCTTGCAGCATGGAAACAAGCCTGTGATAGAGTGAAGAGAGAGATAGAGGCATGCAGAAGAATGTACACGGTGTGACTCTAAGAAGAAAAAACTAACTTAAAGTTTGTATGTATTTACAAACATAGAAAAGGGTCTGGCAAGAAACACACCAAATAAATACATGTTATCTCCAGGGAGGGAGTTGAGAAGACTAAAGGGGTCAAGACTTTGTTTTAGCTTATGTATATCTGAATTCTTTGAAATTTTTGAAGAAAATGACTTCTCAAACTTAGAATAAAGAATATAAGAAAAATCTACATTAGCAATAAATAAAAATCATGCACAAGACTTACTCCTAAAGATAACCCTTGCTGGTAGGTACTCTTCCAGGCTTCATTATGCAAATATGATTACATTCATAGCTTAAATTCATTCTCTAAATAACATTGGCCACACTTTTCAAAGTCAACAAACAAACAATAGATTTTTAAGGATCACCTCCAATTTCATTGTATGGATGTATTATAGTTGTTTAAACAATACCCTATTGGGGGACAATTAGATTGTTTATCCTTTTTTTGCAAATAAAAATAATGCTGTGAAGAACATATTTATTCTAGAAGTAAAGTTGGTGGGTAAAAAGATATGTACACTTTAAGATTCTTGGCCAGGCATAGTGGTGCTTACTGTAATCATAGCTGAGGGAGGCTGAGGCAGGAGGATAGCTTGACCCCAGGCATTTCAGGTTTCTGTGAGCTATGATGATGCCATTGCACTCTAGCCTGGGCAACAGAGAATCTCAAAAACAAAAATTCTTAACACATACTGTCAAGTTGTCCTCCAGAAAGGTTGCAAGGTCTATAATCCATTATCCACAAAACTCTGAGAGCTGAAAATGGTTTTCTAAATTTAGTACCTAACCTTATGTGGTGGCAACAACCCTGACCTGAATGAACATGAGGCTATTTACAGTCTTTATTTATACCACTTAATTCAAATATTTTGTACATTTCACTGCAGATACATAAATGTATTTGATCATAAGGTATTGCCCTCATCCCTGCAGGCAGTGTTATATAATTTATACATCATATTGCTTTTCTAAAATCGGAAAAATTCTAAATGCCAACACTCTTCTGGCCCCAAGGATTACAGATAAAAGATTGTGAACTTGAGTCAATTGATGGTTCCTCCAGCAATGTATGAGAGTGCCATTTTCTTTGTGTGTTCACTAAAACTTTGCTAGTCTGAATTATCTGGCTGTTATGGTATCTCCTCATCTAGCCTGTCAGCTGTGTCTGTAACTCTGGGCCCCTCAGCTGCAGCTACTCTTGCTAAGGCCATGGGCCTCCCACCCTGTGACACTTCAGTGCTGTTGCTGACCACTCTCACACCCTCCTCAGGAGCCCTGACAACACCCCTCACAGCAGCTCCTCCTCACCCCCTGCCTCCTGGTCTCTCGTCCTCACTCCCAGCAGATGGGTCCTCATTCTCCTCTAACTTCCAGGTATTGGATGAAGGGAGAGATGGATGTCCCATAGCAGAGATACCCCGGTGACGCTATTACTTCAGGACATTTTCTTGTTTCCAGGAGCCAAAGTGCTCTGCAGGGTGGTGACGGGTCTGTGTGGATTCCAGTGAAAACGCATACCTACCATAGCCCATACCTTTGCCAGTGGGGCCGACCCAGCCTATAGGTTCATTTGGCTTATACATTTCTTTTTACCATTGTCATATCACATATACCAGTTAAAATGACTATGAAATTACAAGTAAAATCATTCAGAGAGACTTTTTCCAGTAGCCTAGTTTCAGTAGTACAAGCTGGTAGCATTGGGGTCAAAAAAGGATGCAGAAAACCCAGGAAGGCTGACACAAGGGGACAGCTGGAGTGAGACAGCAAGAGGCAAGATATATCAGCAGGAGCAGGACACTGATGCCTATGACCTATGGACTGTCCCAGCTGCTCCAGCCCTCTGGAAGCTGAGGGCCCTGCTACCCTCGCAGGTGCAGCCTTCAAAGCTCAGGCCAGCCCCTGGGGTGATATGTGTAGATTCCTTCCTCCAGCCCAGCCCCTGAGCCTGTCAGTGAACCCCCCACAGGCTGGACCAAGTCATTAAGAACACAATTGGAGGGGCTGCAATCAGAGATGCTCCTCAGAGAGTGCTGCTGTGGCCTGTGGAAGAGACATCCCAATGCTGATAAAGACCATTTCTGAGACCATAAGAAGAGCAGCTGCAGCTGCTTGTAGACAGTAGCCCAACAACAACAAGTCTCCACACAGAGCATTCAAAGGGCCATCTGAAATTATCCATGTCCTCAAGACAAACAGTGCTTCAGTAACAGCATCTGAATGCCCAAGACCACTTATGCAGGTAAGTGGGTCAATGAGATTCATGGGCAATCCTTCCATACGCAGTATACTATACTATAGTGTCTTTATCTTGGTTAAGATTAGTCTGGGTTCCTGACTAAGGCTGAACATTGGCTCTAGTGCTTCAGTAACTCGCTTAAATTTTCTGTACCTAACTTATCTGTGGAATGGGAATTATTAGAAAGAGAAAAAAAAAAAAGAATGGGAATTATTATTAGGGTCAAAAGAGATCACATATATAAACCACACAAAATATTATTGCTTGGTGTATGGAAAGCACTCAATAAAAAGCCATTTTTGTTGTTTTATTATTGTTCGAGGTAGTTGTTATTATCATATCAGATGAAGAATAAAAAGGTCTTTTATCATGAACCTGGACAGTTCATTATAGAAAATGGAAGAGAAAAGAACAATAAACAAAGAAGGTGTCATTATCAAGGCTCAAGTTCTAATGGCCAAACTGAAAGCAATCTGTCATTTTCTCTGGTTAATAAAATGAATAGAAGATAAAGAGGCAAAGGTGGAGTCCCAAAACAACAAGAAAGGAACACACAACAACACAGGGGACCGCAGGGGAACCCTCCAGGACACTGGTGGCTGGGCAGGTGAGCCCTTAACCTGCAAGAGCAACCCTGCCTACAGCCCAGCAAAGAAGGGGAGCTGGCGGGATAGGACAAGTCAATGGAGGATGAGCTGCTGAGAAAGGGGAACAGGTCAGCAGGGCAGGTCCGTCCTTTTGTCATTGCCATTGATGGGATGAGCACATTCAAAAAGAATAGGTTTGGAAAATGAATTCCTCTCTAGAAATGAAAAGTGAAAGGCCTTTAAAGAAAATTGGAAAACGGAAGAGGACTGAAAGAAGGTGGGGATTTGAGACATCTCTATCTTGCACTACAATAGTCCTTAGGAGAGGAAGTCTTCTCCCAAGAAAAATATGAAAGCAAAGGCAGAATGGATTCAGTGATCAGTACATTAAGTGTCATGCATCACCTTGATTTTTGCCTCTCTGTGGCCAACCTTGAGCCTTACTCAGAATTTTCTTGGGTTGGCAGAACTGGCATAAAGACAGAGGCTTGCCCCTCAGGGAGAGGCAGTCAGGCTGGAATACTGGGGGTTGGGGGAAAGCACTGGGCAGTGAAGGGTTTGAACCAGGAGGGATGCTGGGGCTGCCTAGAGGACAAGCATTTAATCAGTTTCAGGTGTTCCCTATCCTTCCCAGACAGCAGGTCCAGTACTGTGCAGACATCCTGGACATCCATCCATGTTCCATGAAACAGGCAGGAAGAGGTGCAGAACTTGACTTGTCACTTGCCAAACGCCAGTTAGGCCCACTCTGGGTAAAGCAAACAAACAGACATAATACTCAACAAGGGGAGGGCACAAACGCTAAGGAGATACCAAAAGTGGCTTCAATTCACCAATTTTAGGGAATGAAAGAACTTCTTGAAGTGAACAGCATATCATTGGGAATTTTGAAGGGCTGTTTCAGGACCTTAAAATCCCTTCAGGAACCTTCTTAGGGATATTAAGTCCAATCTGGAATTCTAAAATACATGGCAGAAGGAGAAGAGACACAAAACATGACTCCTTATTTTCCATGGGTATGTGTGTGCATGAGCACGCGCACGTGAGCAGGAACACACAAAGGGAAGGGGAGCAGAATGAGTATTTGCTGCACATTAACTTTGCCTGCTTTATCACCATATGTGTGAACATAACATAGAGGGGGAAGGACCGGGAGCAACTATGCCAAAAATGTCAATAAGGGGATTGTGCGCAGGGAACCGATACAAAATCATTTTATTTTCTGAATTTTTCTCTGTTTCTCAAACTTACAAAGTTTTTGGTTTGGGATTGGTTTTGTGTTAGAGATCAATGCCCAGCTTCCCCGGAGGCTCCTGGAGCCTTGCACAAATGCCCCCACCTTGTCCCTTATAATTTCACATGAGGGCAGCTATGAGGAAAGGCAACAATTACGCCCCCAAAAGTCCTACTCCACTTTTCTCCCACTCTGATCACTCACAAAACAAAAATGAATCTTTCCGGGATAACCTAAAGCTTCCTCAATTAGACACAAAGGCCAGTGGCAACTTCTAAACAGCAATTGCATGCCCTACTTTGCATACGTAAGAATCGAGGGGGATTGTCTGGAAGGGGTGCCAGTTGCAAGCTACAGTCATCTAAATGGTACAAAGGTGACTGTTCTCCTTTTACTTTATACTCTTGTTATGGTCTGAATTTTTTCAGTAATAACATAAATTAGTTACGTAGCCATACGGAAATAAAGTAGTTTCTTATGGTTTTTTTTTTTTTTTAACAAAATAGTTAAACTTCCTTGCTTCTATGTACATGCCTTCAGCATAAAATTTGATTTCGACATTGCTCACAAGGCCCAAGTGATCTTGTTCCTGATGATTTAGTGACATTTTAAATATTTGTTTGAAATATAAGAAACAGCTATGTTATTCTTAGTCAAAGTGGTCAGTTATTGGCAACTTTGCATGACTGAACCTTACCAAGGCCCTCGTTGCTCCCTCAACCTGCAAACCCAGGTCCTCTCCACCCCAGCTTTCCTCTCCCTCTCACCCATGCTTTTTTCAAGTTATCCAATGTCGTATCCTTTCTTCCCAGGAGCCTTAACCGACCCTTCAATTCTGGATTAGGGACCCCTGCTATGGGCTTTCAGAACATCCTATCCATTCACTCACTCATTAACTTAACAAATAATTATTAGACATCAACTATGCGCCAGTCTAAATCTAGGCAGTAGGGACAGAATAATAAACAAAAAAACACAAAGCCAGCCACCCCCTAGATATACTACAATTTGTCCAGGTCCTTATTTCTAATTTCCTCTACTAAAGTGTGAACTCCCATGGGTCTGGCTCTCCACTGTACTCATCACCCGATAGTCATAGCTCAATGTCCCCAGTACATAGTAATCACATGTTCACTGAATAAAAAAATAAACAAATACCTCCCTTTCATCTAACTATTGTATAATTTTATTTTTCTTCTATTCCAGTTTCTTTTTAAGGTTATTACTCTTATAATTTATCTTCTGAGAAAAGGAAACAGCTGATAAAAGAAGCCCTTCTTTGTTCTAGATTTCCTGGCCAGGTTGCTCAAGTCCTGTTTGCTCTGACTGCCTTGGGAGCACTTGCTGGGTGAGGTCAGGGAAGGGAAGGAGAAACCTGCCCGCCTGTTATTGGAGTCACAGGAAACCAACTGCCAGGCTCCTGCTGTGTATGTGGTGGGGGGAAGGGCAGAGATGGGGGAGAAGGGCAGAGATTGGGGTGATGAATGGCCAGGCTGGACAAACTCTGGCCTGAAGACAAAAGTATAAATAAAGCCTATGTCCAGCCTCAGGACTGTACTCAGCTCACAGAATTTAAGGGTACCACTGGATGCATGGGGATACTAAGACACTTCAAGCACAGTCAGCCCTTCCAAGATCAGTGAGCCAAGCACCAGCAAAGCTGAGACTCAAACCCTAGCTTGACTTATCTCAGAGAGGCAGAGCTGGGAGGGTCCAAAACCCATGACTTCTCCCTGGCACTCAACTGTAGTAACTTTGAGTGATTAATCCACCCACATTATTTACTAAACATCTATTATGTTCCAGCACCTGTCTAGGTAGGCGGTAGCTGGGGAGGCAAAGTCCCACCCTTTGAAAATCCCCAGAATGAGAGAGACATGATTTGTGGCAACCATAAAGTTGTGCAACTCACCAGAGTGAATCACAGTCTGAGGCGTTGGAGGCCTCTGTGGGAGGAGGTGGGCTCCTCAGCTCCCCGAGTCTGCCTCCTCAAGGTGGAAGCTTTTACTGGGTCCTAAGTATGTAGGATTCCCGAGAAGCAAGACACCGTAAGAGGGAAAGGGAATATCCCCTGACCGTGTACCTGTGATGAACTAGACCCTGTGCCAAGCCTACACACAATATGTGCTTTGAGCCTCAAACCAATTTTCTACAGATTAAGAGATGGAGGCTTCAAAGAGATGATTTTGAGGTCTGAGGGTGTCTGCTGCAAACCCCCCCCCCAATACTGTCTGGCTTACTTATACTCACTATACATTCACACAGGGATCCCAAACCACACCTTCTATAGCAGGTGGCGAATTTGTCCATATTGGACAGTATAGATTTTACAGAGTACTTCCATTATCACATATGGTTTATTAGACACCACTGAACTAAACCATGAGAATCGAAAGTTCATACAAGCACTTTCCCACCACCCTGTATCTTTCCTCTACCTTCCACTCTTACCCCTACCAAAAGTACCCATGAAGGAGACACTGTAGGTGCTCAATGAATATTTGCTGAATGAATGGCCTGAAGACAAGAAGGAGGTGGCTGCAAAGTGGAAGTGGGGCTGATTTATTCAAGAAGTGCTCACTAACTGGCTGAGATCTTGGGTAGACCAAAAGGTCCTTCTCCTATCACCAGTCCCCACCCATGAAAACACAGAAATGAATGGTGATGGAATTCATGGAAGCAATAAAAGTCTATACCTACACATTACCTCTGAAAATGACTCATTTCCGTGTGTACTTGCAGTAATGTTTCAACCAGGCCAGAACAGTTGTTAACAAATGAGGGCATGAGTGTATTTTTAAATGAATTTTTTTAGTGCTGCTTAAGCCAGAACTTTAGAGCTTAAATCCAGGAGTTTCTGGAACCCAGTTCTTTCTTGGTTCACGTAGGAAAACTGAGGTCCATCACAGTGATGGGCCCAAGGTCGCATAGCTAGCTGAAAGCATCATTGTTCTCTAACCCATTTGCCACCTAGACTTCAGGCCAGAATAAAGGCAGATGATCTTTGTCACAGTAGATGGCACAAGGAGCAGGAAGCTTGGGTGGTCAGAGAGCCAACATAGAGATAAAGAAAAAGAAATCAGGAGTGAAATAAAATGGCAGGTTAGGGACAGCTCCAGCCCAGTAGGATCAACCATAACCAAGTGTACATTATAAAGGAAAAAATACTATAGTCTGAATGTGTCCTCCACCCCATATTTATATGTTGAGACCTAAACACCAAGGTATTAGGGAGCAGAGCCTTTGGGAGGTGATTAAGTTATGAAGGCCTAGCCTTCATGATTGGGATTAGTGCCCTTATAAAGGAGGTCTCAGAAAGCTAGCTGGTCCCTTCCACCATGTGAGAACACAGCAAAAATGCTCCATGTATAACCCAGGAAGTGCATCCTCACCAGATGCTGAATCTGCTGGTACCTTGGTCTTGGACTTCCCAGCCTCCAGAACTGTGAGAAATAAAATTCTGTTGTTTATAAGTCACCCAGTTCATAGTATTTTGTTATAGCAGGCCAAACAGACCAAGACAGAGTTCGGGAAAATTGAAAACCTGGCAGCATCAAGTGTTGGTGAGGATGATGGGAATGAGCTCTCATGGACACTGCTGGGGAACTGCAGGTGGGCAAGGCCCTTCAGAGGGCAATTTCAGGCTCTCTAGTAGACTTTAAAATCTGAATCCCTATGACCCAGCAATCCTACTTCTTCTCAGGAGAAACACTTGCACATGTGCATGCAGAGACCTGTGCAAAGCTACAGTGCAGCATTCCTCTGATCATGAGAAACTAGAAACAACTTAAATGTCTGGTCATGGGGATACACACATGAAATACATCCACACCGTGGAATACTGTGAAGCAATTCGGTGCAACCTAAAAGATGCATCCAGGGCCACCATAGTGCATGCCACGTCTTCATGGGAATAAGAAAAAGATAATCACCTCTAGGCTAATCAGCTACAAAAAGGCACTCTTCCTCTGGATTAAGCTAGGGGAGATGGAATGAGGTTCAGTCTTTCTCATGCCTTTTGGCTGTGTAACCAGAGCTATGGCTCTGAATCCTGTCCTATCAACCTGCAGGACTACTTGCCAAATAAAAACACAAATTGTAGACTACTGCAAAAAAACAGTACATGCTTTTAACACATATTCTTCATAATTTCTCTAAGGACATAAATATTAATACATGATATTGTACTTGATAGTGGGTAGAAAAAGGACTCAAGGGATATATACCTCCCTGCAATACCTGTTACTTCTGGAGAGGCTAGAGGTAGGGGTGGGAACTGTTGGTCAAAGTGGCCTTCAACTGTATCCAACGTGTCCTATGTGTTTTCATTCAATTTTTCATAAGAAAAATGCATTTTTCGATACTTTATATGACTAGAATTAAAGTTTAAGTGAAAAAATAGAAAGGTAAGCTTTGGGGGCAAAAGGTAAACTTTATGTCATCCTAGATGACACTTCACCACCACTACCAGCACCATCACCAGATTTAAAGGCCCTCTGTTGCCTGGGCCAGAACCTGACATGAGTCCTTTCTATTCTCAATTTTGGGATGAGATGGGGTAGAAAGTGATAGAGAGCTCAGATTGGATAAAAGAACTTTTCAGAAATCAATGAAAAGTGGGCTTGCTCAAACTGTACCTCTCCTAGGCATACCTGCAGGCAACCTTGGTGACTTCAGCCCCAAGAATGCCAGGTTTTTCTCCAAGGCTGGAATATAACAAAGAAAAGAGGAGGAAGGGAGTGGAACCTCTCTATCCCTATCCTCTCCCACAGACAGCATTTCCCCAAGGCAAAGATGGAAAGTAGTAAGCAAGTCAACACATCAACTTGAGCAAGATCAAAGGAACCACCCAACAATTTTGGGGGGGTTTATCACAGTGAAAAGAAGGTGAGGGAGTTGACTGGTCTTGAAATTGTTTTTTAATGGTTTGATTTCACGGTCTTCTTGTTACTTAAGTACCATTCATCTTCCTCCAGATCTCTAGCAGGAGTTTCATATGGCTTGGCAGCTCAATTTCCTCTCAGCCTACTGGAGGAGACAAAAGGTCCACCACTCACTTATCTAGGGAAGGCATATTGAGAGCCATTCCAACCTGCCCCAACAGGTCTCAGCATCCCTCTATTTGCATGAGTTACAGCCCCCATGGGAATGGATTTATATCTCAAAACACTTGCTACTCTTGTCATTTCATTCAGAAGCAACCCTTGTATTGATTGTTTGTGCTTTGGGTACTGTTTAATTATCTCTCAGAACAATTGGCCGCTCAGTTAAGGAGATTTTACTGAATGACAATGATGTTTGACTTGAATGTGCAACTCTAAAGAACAATAGTTCCACACTTATTTGTGAATTTCCTGCACTTATCTTCCTTTCTTTTGCCTGCACCACCCACCTGTCATGCCCACCCACCAGTGATTATCTGTCCTGGGCCATAATGCATTACCCATGGGGCCATTCTGTGTTGTCTACTCTTTCCCACTGGTATTTCCATTCCTGATTGGCTCCCATGGCAGGGGTGTTATTTCTCTTCCAGGGACTGAGAAAGAAGGAGAAATGTGGAATAAAAGGGCAGCAAACAGAATGATAAAAAACGAAAAAGCTAAAGCCACATTCTAAAGCTGTGGCTTGGCTCGGCACCTGTAGCACAGTGGTTATGGCACCAGCCACAGACACTGAAGGTGGCAGGATTGAGCCCCGCCCCAGGCCAGCTAACCAACAATGGCAACTATAACAAAAAATAGCCAAGCATTGTGGCAGGCGCCTGTGGTGGCAGCTGCTTAGGAGACTGAGGCAGGAGAATTGCTTGAGCCCACGAGTTTGAGATTGCTGTGAGCTGTGACACAATGGCACTCTACTGAGGTTGACACAGTAAGACTGTCTCAAAAAAAAAAAAAAGCTGTGACTACAAAGGAGGAATGCTGGCTCCACATGCTGGGGGCAGCATCTCTTGTTACCATCAAACCTCCTGTTTAGGTGCACCTGACAATGGAGCTGCAGGCTGGCCACAGCTTCTGCTCTTGCTCCTGTCTCTCTATCTCTCCACGCTTGCCAGGCACAGTCTGGCCCTTTGTCATTGTCCATATTCCTACTGTTTCTGGGACCATGACCGTCTCAGGTGCTTCTCCTAGCTGCAAACTGAGTCAAGGGTCCCAGAAGAAACAGTTTGTTTGGGAGATGATCTCAGGAAACACTACCAGCAAAGTGAGGAGGTGGGACTGGAAAGGGAAGGATAGTCAGTAAAGAATATGTTATCAATCAAGGTACCACTGTGGGCAAAGAGGACCCAGTCCTCTTGGAGACATCAGAATTTACCTCTAAGTTGTTGCACTTGAGTGGCAAAGTAGTTGCAGCATTTACCTCCAACACCCACCTACCACTGCTCAGGGCTGCTCCCAGGGGGCTGCGTCTCTGGCCTTCCAACCTTCCTAGTATATGTTGGCAAAAAAGCCTCAGGCTGAAGAGTTGTATGTGCACACAGTTGGCAGCTGTGCCATGTCCCAGATGGCGAGTCCAATAGGCATGGGCAGTACCCACATAAACTGCTACGAGTTTCCACCCCCCTTCTGGTTGGAAAACTCATTTATCTTTCAAGATCCACATAAAATGTGCCCTCCTCTGAAATGTTACCTCCTTCTACACTCCCTCCTCATGAGGAAGAATTAATAGCTTCCTCCTGCAAGCTCTGTTAACACTTTGCTCACACTTCAATTAAACCAGCAACCAGATATTGGTTTGTTTCTTTTTCTTTCTTTCTTTTTTTTTTTTTAACTATTCTTCTTCCCAAACAAACTAAACATACAATTTGAGTGTGGGGGTCAAGTATGAGCTGTCTAGGTATCACATTCACCCATTCATTTTACTTATATTTACTGAGGATCTACTTTGTGGCAAGCATTAGTCCAGGTACTGGGGATACAGAAGTTAAAAAAAGAGAGAGAATACTAAGTCCCTGCTTTCTTGATTTTAACAGTTTGTGTGTACATGTAGATGACAGATAAAGACAAATTAGTGTATAATATGTCAGTGGTAATAAATGCAATGAAGAAAAATAGAGCCAGGTATGGAATAGAAACTGAGTATGTAGTGGGGTAGTCTTTTACATGGGATATCAGCAAAAGGCCTTTCTGATAAAATGGCATTTGAATGTATATATTGGATAAAATGAGGGTGTCATCCATACAAGTACTTAGGGAAGAGAAGACTGGGCAAAAAGAGTCACATATGTTTGGGAACAGTGGTTCATGCCTATAATCCTAGCCTTTTCGAAGGCCAAGGTGAGAAGATGACTTGAGGCCAGGAGTTCAAGACAAGCCTAGGCAATATAGTGAGAGCTCTGTCCCTAAAAATCTCTAAAAAATACATTAGCCAGGCATGGTGACACATGGCTGTAGTCTCACCTACTCAGGAGGCTAAGGCAGGAGGATCACTGGAGCCCAGGAGTTTGAGGTTGCAGTGAGCTATGACGATGCCATTGCACTCTAGCCCAAGCAATACAGCAAGACACTGTATCAACAAACAAACAAACAGAATCAGATGTGGGAGGTGAAAGCATGCAGGGTGTGAGAATAGAGCAGTAGAAGCACAAAACACCTGCCCAGTTCAAGACTGATTTAATCATCTCTAAGATCCACCTGCAAATCTCTTATTTGGCTGAGCTATCTCTCATCCTGTGCCCATCTCTACCCCTGCACTTATCAAATGATCCTGTAATTACGTGCAAGGTCATGAAGGGTAGATACTGTGTCTCTTGATTATTTTTGTGTCTCTGATACCAAATTCAGTGACCATTCTGTCATAGGTGTTCATAATGTTACTTCAATGGACGCCTTCATTCTTTGCACCCTCAATGAATCCCAAACAATAAAAAAATAGAAGTCTTCTTCATTATTCTTCATCCCAAACTTGGAAAAATAGAGACCAAATCACATAAAGGGGCCCTTGGAAGTGTACACTTGCTACAGTGCACCTCTGCTTGCAAATTAAGATGTTGGGTAAGAACTTCAGAATTCCTGATGGCAGTGGCTGTTCTTGGCTGAAACTAGGACTCTTTTAGGAGTTACGGACTTAAAATTTGTGATGGTTGAACACATTTTACAAACTGATCAGCATGAATTTTTGCTGCTAAAAAGCAATGATATATTACAACTTTGATGCATGAACACAGCCTTCATCCTCTAGAAACCACTAGCGCTTGAGGTCCCATCCTATAGCAGAAGGAGCAGCTGCTCAGGGCTGACTCTGATATGGGCCTGAGTGACTATGTTTTAAGGTGGTAACAGATGACAGCATGTTTTAGACAAAAAAAAAAAAAAATGTTATAAGCATTCACATTAATAAGGATGTTTGGGGTTGCAAGACAATAGTGTTTTCTCTAACCGGCACTCTCTGCCCTTCCTTTAGGAAACTGTACCTTTCCTACTCCAAACATACAATTGGGGAGAGAGAATAGCTGGCAATCACCATTCCCGTGGTTACAGGGTTAGTGGCCTCATAAGGTAGGTATTAACATACCCATTTTGTGAGTGAATAACCTGAAGTTCAGCAAAATAAAGTTTGTGCCCAGCCTTGGCGCCTGTGGCTCAAGTGGCTAAGGCACCAGCCACGTACACGCAAGGTGGCGGGTCTGAATCCAGCCTGGGCCCGCCAAACAACAATGACAGCTACAACCAAAAAATAGCTGGGCATTGTGGCGGGTGCCTGTGGTCCCAGCTACTTGGGAGGCTGAGGCAGGAGACTTGCTTAAGCCCAGGAGTTGGAGGTTGCTGTGAGCTGTGATGCCACAGCACTCTACCCAGGGGGGACAGCTTGAGGCTCTGTCAAAAAAAAAAAAGTTTGTGCCTAAATTCACCAAGCTAAAAATACAGCCAGGGCCGAACCCACTTCTTTGTGGTTCCATGGCCTTTGTTCTTCATGGAAATGAGAGAGAACAAGGAAGTAACAGGACACTAGGGTACTCACCCCAGGGGTGAGCACATATTTTTGGCATTTTTAAGCCTCCTTCTCCTGCTCACCTACAGATATCTGCATAGACAGCCATAGCCTACCTGAACTCCCCACCCATCTGGAGAAATGGCCTGACCCAAGCTTCAGATTAGAACCAGATGGAGCCAGAGCTATTTCAAGGCCACCCATCACATGAGAGTCATATAAGTGGACCCTCCCTGCTTCCCATCTCTCCCCATTGTCCCACACGTAGACAAGCCAGAAACAGAAGAGAGAGGGGAGAAGGGGAAGGAAAGCCATGCACTCTCTCCGAGTCCTTTGAGCCACAAATCTAGACATCAGCAAAGAAGAAATCATGGCATTACACAGAATATGGGTGTTTTTAGCACAATCTGGCTGTGTTTAATTATTGTAAGTGGCCAAAAAGGTATAGAATCTGCTGTGCTAAATTAAAGGCTGAGAAAGGGAGATAACACAGAATACAGCAATGAGTGGGAAAAAATGTCTCACATTGATGTCTCCACTGCACTGAGGATTCTCAATGATCTGCTTATACTTAGCTTCTCTTCATCGACCTATCTTCCTTAGTCCTTTGGAGCCATTTGCAGCTCACTTTCATGTGATTTCTTAGGAGTGAGAAACAAGACCAGAACTCTGTGTCCCTGCTTTGCTTGTATCTTCTCAGCTCGTTTTCTCACAGGGCAGACAGGCTTTCTCTGGGTCACTGTCCTCTCTAACTTCAGATTCTTTCCGGTCCATAACCCAAGAAACAGGGCCTTTTCCCAATTCCAATGGAAAAATCTCGGGGAAAGACCTTGATTGGCCTATTACTTAAGTCACATCATTCCTCACTAAATGAGGGATTGCAATTTCCATATTTTAGGTTTCTCTTCTCTGAAATGTATATAAATTCCCATTTGTAAACAAGAACCTCTCTTTGGCTATCCTTTTTTATCCTTGGATAATAAAAAGATTAAAAAGTTGTATGGCTATAGTGTCTGCTGTTTGGGTAGCACTCATTCAGATGCTTGACAGAGGCCAAAATTACAAGCAGACTGCACCAAGAATATGTTGGTAATCAGAGCACAGGGCAGGAAGGATTTCCTCTAAACACAGAGGAAAAGGAGGAGTCTTCTTGGGTGGTTGACTTCTGGAGGCTGAAGGGAGAAGAATATGTGGTCCTGAGAAGGGGTTAATGCAGGAGATCATAGAATCACAGGCAAGAAATTACAAATTTTTTAAAAAGAAAAAGGAAACAGGTACTCCCAGGTAGAAATGCAAAAATATGAGGCAAGAAATAACATGTGTGGCCGGGCGTTGTGGCGGGCGCCTGTAGTCCCAGCTACTTGGGAGGCTGAGGCAGGAGACTTGCTTGAGCCCAGGAGTTGGAGGTTGCTGTGAGCGTGATGCCATGGTACTCTACTCAGGGGGATAGCTTGAGGCTCCATCTCAAAAAAAAAAAAAAAAAAAGAAATAACATGTGAAACTACCTACAGACCCTATACTTTACGCATCTATTACGACCCCAAGCCTTTAATTTGCAA
>CAUYTI010142189.1:0-14467 GCA_963575145.1 Galago senegalensis | reverse complement strand
CCAAAAAAAAAAACCAAAAAAAAAAAAAAAAACAGGGAGAAGCTTATAAAACTAAATATGGATGGATCTCAGCATTAACAGCTGAACAGAGAAAGGAATTAAAACGCTTTAATTAAAAAATCACGAGTGGATGATAAAGTGCGTAGAAACCGAAAATTTACAAAGTATTTAAAACCTGGAATCGCTGACTGTTCAGAAACTACACAGATGGATCATGGGTGGTGGTGAACAGCAGAAAGGGACAATGGATGAATCTGCGTTGTTCTAGCTGCTCCCCATGCCACCGGTCTCCGAGGAAAGCCTGACATTGATTAGATATTGAGCCAGGCTAATGCTGGCAGCAGATCCAGTGATGCTAACTTGCCTGTCAGTAGATCCTTCCACTGGGTTCGCAATTTTGATCTGTGCCCCAGACATGTGACTGATCTCATTGATTTTGGCGCCCTGACGCGCGATGATGGAGCCAATCAAATCATTTGGAATGGTGAGTTCATGAGAAGTAGTCTGAGCAGATGCATCCAAACCTGCCCAATAGCCTTTCACCTCTGGAGAGCTGGATTCAATGCCACTGAATCCGGTGTTGCCATGCGTCATGGGAAAATGAGACTGTTGCATTGCCAACTGGTGCAGCTTGGTCAAATCTGGCTGTGGAACGGCATATTGTCCTTGAATGGTATAGGCCCCTAGAGGTGGTCCCTCCAGGTCAGGGTTGAGGCACATGGACGGGGTGGTGTGGGGAAAGCTCGCACTGTCGATGCCTGTGCTGTTCCTGTGCTGACCACCTGCAAAAATGACCAGAGAACTGGATGGCTTGGGCTGGTACGGGATGGGCATGCCCTTTGGGGGGGACTGGGAGAGAGTCTCCAACATGACGACAACATGACGACAACATGACGACACACTCAATGATGGATTGCGGAATGCCAGCAATAGTGATGGCCCGCTCAGTTGAGTTGGGTAGCATATCCCCTGCCACCTGGACCTGGGCCCCTGTACTCTCTCGTATTTCCTTGATCTTGCAGCCACCTTTTCCAATGAGAGAGCCACACTGACTAGCAGGGACCACCAGCCTCAGGGTAACTGGAGGTCTACTGGCAGCTGGGCTATTGGTCATAGAGCTGCTGATGTCCTCTTCCAGTTTGTCAATGATCATAGCAAAGGCAAAGATGGCATTAGTGGGTCCAGCCAAAGTGATAATTCTCTCAGGACAATGCCCTTCTGAGATGTTGATACTTGCACCACTCTCCTCACGCATCTTAACTGATTCTCCTTTCTTTCCAATGATACTGCCAACTTCCTTTCCATGCATAAGTGGCCGGATGGTGAGAGTGACATTTAATCCACCTTCAATCACACCGGTATCCATGTTGAGCGCTGTTCTGGGGAGCTGGACTTCTGGGGTCAAGTCTTTGGTCACTGGTGGGAGTGAAAGCCAAAAACTGCAGGCGCGAGGGGACTGAGGGGAAAAGGGGAGCCGGCGGGAGGCCGGGGGTGGGGTGGGGGGGCGGAACAATAGGGGTGGGCGGGAAGGCGAGGGGGGCCCCCGCGGGGCGGGCGGAGGAGGAGGGGGGTGGAGGAGGAGGAGGAGGAAGGGGGAAAGAGACCCCGGGGCCGGTGGAGGGCGCAGGCTGCTGCTGCTCCGAGGGCTGCTGCTTCTGCTGGTCTGGGCAAAAGAGTAAATATCTAATGTCTCATCATAAAGAAGGATAAGTAAGTGAGGCTGATTATGTTAATTAGCTTGATTTAATCTTTCCACACTGTGTGTGTATATATATCAAAATGTCACATTATGTCCCATTAGTATATGCCATTATCTGTCAATAGAGAATAACATTAATAAAAAATTTTGAAAAAGAATGTAGTGTGGGGGGCATAATAGGTGATTAAGAAATCTTAGTGGATGTGACTGCGTGGCTGGAGCAACTGTTAGCTAATTAACCAACCAACTAATTAATCAACCAACAATTTCATAGTTGTTTTACCTTATTATTTAATGTGATATAATTTTATTATTTTATTTTAGGGAGGTGAACTTCCTTCATGAAGCTCTCTTGGAAGATCCAGAGAGTCCTTAGAAGTCAAGGTGACCAGTGCTGAGATGTGGGTACAGGAGGCTGGGGGAGCTTCTAAGAGCCCCCTGACCTGGCCCAGTGCAGAGATCAGGGCTGGGCTATCCCTAAATCTATTTTCTCATTCTGGCTTGGCTGCAGGCAAACCACGTAACCTTTTTTGAGGTGGAATTGTCCCACCTGTAGAATCTACTTCTGAGAACTGTTTTAAGGGCAAAATTCAATAATTTCTGTGAAGTGCCTTGGCACTGCCTGACCATTGGGTAGACTCAAAGTCAGACCCTGTCCTTGTAGTTGTGGAACCACAGAGTCTTCAGGATCTTACAAATCAGGGAAGTACTTCTCTTCATGGCTGCATGTTGTGATGACTTAGGGAGCGCCTAAAAAATACAGAAGTCTGGGTCCTCCCCCAGAGATCCTGATTTAAGTGATCAAGGTGGTGGTTCTGACAATTTTTTTGAGACAGGTCCCACTCTGTTACACAGGCTGGAGTGCAGTGGCATCATCATAGCTCACTGTGGCCTACAATTCCTGGACTCAAGTGATCCTCCTACCTCAGCCTCCCCAGTAGTTGGGATTACAGGCATTTGCCACCATATCTGGATAATTATTTTTTTTTTAATTGAGATGAAGTCTCATTATGTTGCCTAGGCTTGATGTATATTTTAAAAATGGGCCCCAAGGCGGTTTGAACACATTGCATGGTCAAATATGACTGGTTTTATGGGAAGGGACAGGAAATCAGTGAACAAATTAGTAAACAAGAGAATTTGAATGATGTCATGTGTTTAAAAGGAAAATGATGAAGTAAGTGACAGCGCATCACTGGAGGTAGCTGCAGGATGGTGGAGGGTGGGTCTCATGGAGAGGGTGCCCCAGCAGACCCAGGAGGCGCAGATGCTGGATCCATGAGACGACTTTCCCCTTCTCTTACACCATTGGTTTTACAACTTGGCTACTCAGTGGAATCACTGAGGGAATTTAAAGAAGTTTATGCCTGGCTCCTACCCCAGAGATATGAATTAGTTGGTGGGGCTCAGGCCATACATTGAATGTAACATAAAATTAACCATTGTCATCATATTAAAATGTATAATTCAGTAGCATTAAGTATATTCATGATGTTGTGCAGCCATCATTACTATGGAGTTCCAAAACTTTTATATCACCTCAAATGGAAACTCTGTACCCCGTAAAGCAGTCACTCCTCCTTCACTCCCTTCTCTCAGTGCCCCTGGAAACCATCAGTCTGCTCTCTGTGTCTATGGATTTGCCTGTTCTTATTCACAACCGTCAAAAGATGGAAACAACCCCAATGTCCATCAGGGCATGAGTAGATCAACAAAATACGCTCTGTCCATTCAGACATAAAAGGAAATGATGGGATGGAGATCTGTTAACCTTGGAAGCATTATACTCAGTGAAAGAAGCCAGGCATAAATGACCCCATCATGTACCATGGCAGTGGTATCAGCATCACCTTGCACTGTATTCAGCTTTCAGTCAATCAAGGATTGACGTCAGGGGACAACTGACACTTCACAGTCACAGTTAATAATGGCATCCTGAAACCTTGTACCCTTTGACCAATCTCTCAGAGTTTCAGTGGAAGATATTCAGGCAGAATATATTTTGTAAAAATCATTATTATTATTACTTTTAGATTTTTAAAAATTGACACATAATAATTGTGCACATTTGTGGGGTACATAGTGAGCAGATCAGATCAATGACTATAGTTAGTTGTTGTTTTTAAATGGCATATAATAATGGTACGTATTTATTGGGACAGTGTGATATTTTGATATATGTGTACAATGTGTAATGTTCAAATCAGAATAATTAGCATGTCCATTACCCCAAATATTTATCATTTCTTTGTAATGGGAACATTTAAAATCCTTTTTTTTTTAGTTATTTGAAAAGAAACAGGCCAGGTGTGATGGCTCATCCCTGTAATCCAGGACTTTGGAAGGCCAAGATGGTAGGATCATTTGAGCCCAGGCTGGGCAACATAATGACACTGCGTCTCCATGAAAGTTAAGAAAAATTAGCCAAGCATGGTGGTGCATGCCTGTATTTCCAGCTACTTAAGAGACTGAGACGGGAGGACCACCTGAGCTCGGGAGCTCGAGGTTTCGACAGTGCCAGAGTGAGACCCTAATCTCTAAAAAAGAAAGAGAAATAATAAATACAAATTTAAAAAGAAAATAAACAATAAACTTGTTATTAATTTTTGTCATCCTACAGTGCTATAGAACACTAGAACTTATACCCAGAGGGAATAATTTTTTGAGATCTGTCACACAGCATGGTGACTGTGGTTAAAAATATTATATTATGTATTTCAAAACTGCTAAAAAGAACAGACTTTAATGTTCTCATCAGACAAAAAAATGATAATCAGAAGTGATAGATGTGTATATTAGCTTGATTTATTCATTCTACAATATATATGGATATCAAAAACATCCACTCTACCCCAGAAATATATACAATTGTTATTCATCAATTAAAAAATAATAGACAATAAATACTATTATTTGTTTAAAAACCAACCAAACCAACATGAGCAAGAGTGAGGCCTTGTCTCTTCAAAAAATAGAAAAATTAGCTGGGCATGATGGCACATGCCAGTAGTCCCAGCTACTTTGGAGGCTGAGGGAGGAGGATCTCCTGAGTCCGGGACTTGGAAGCTGCAGTGAGCTATAATGATGCCACTGCATTCCAGTCTGAGTGACAGAGCAAGATCCTATCTCAAAACAAACAAACAAACAAATAAAAAACCAAACCTAAACCAAAACAACAATGGAATCTTATGCCTGAAACTTATTTATTTCTCAAGAAAATGTGAGGGGTCCCAGTCCCCAAGTCCCGTGTAATGTATTGTTTTGCAGAAGAGTGGAGATGTTGCGTTGAATGTGCATGCACTTCTTGGGTACTGGTTTCCCAAGAGTTCACAGGCATGATGGACATATCCTGTCTTCACACATGGTCAAAAGAATAGCCAGGTACTTGATTTATTCATATTGATCCCCTGGGCACATCTATGAATTCATCTTTGTAGCCACAGAGCCCTTTCTCTGTCCGGTACCTGCCTGTATTTACATCTAAGTCACCAGCCCAGGGCTCCCTCTGAACCTCAGGACCTGACCTCTGGGGCTGCCTTTGCTGGGATTGGTAGTTACAGCAGTGAGATCTCATCATCCTGATGAAAGGTGGCAGTGTTGCTCAAAGACTTTTGGCAACTTCTTCTCATTTTGGGCTTCCTTGGGGGGTAAACAACTCACAGATGCTGGACAAGATGAGGCAACATCTCGACAGACAGGATTTTGTTGGCCACAATCCAGGAAAACACCCAAGCACCCTTCCCTCCCTGAAAGTGTCGAAGTATCAAAGTTTTGCAAGCTGCTGCTCTTGCAATATGACTGGGATCACAGGTGTGCAGTTGCAATTTTTCGCACATCCACTCAGAGCATTTTATTTTATTTTACTTTATTTCATGTTTTTATGCCCTTTCTGGTGTTTGTTTTCAGTGTACATTCACTGTAAAAAATCCAAATGTGTGGCTTGGAGCCTATAGCTCAACCGGCTAAGGCGCCAGCCACGTACACCTAAGGTGGCGGGTTCGAATCCAGCCCTGGCTGCCAAACAACAATGACGGCTGCAACCAAAAAATAGACGGGCGCTGTGGTGGGCGCCTGTGGTCCCACCTACTTGGGAGGCGGAGGCAGGAGACTCACTTGAGCCCACGAGTTGGAGGTTGCTGTGAGCTGTAATGCCACGGCACTCTACCCAGGGGGACAGCTTGAGGCTCTGTCTCAAAAAAAAAAAAAATCCAAATGTGTTTAGTAGCAGCAGCAATACCTGTAGTATTAGAGGTTGTTATTGTTGCAAGGTGAAAATCTTGATCCTATTTACATGTATTCTTGCAACTCAGCTTTGTGCAGGGAAGGGTAGATTTCTCACCAAGGCAAGGAATACATATCAACACATGTTACTTCTAAAACAAAATGTATACACGGAGGCCGTAAATCAGTGACACAGAATACCTACGTTTCAGGTACCTCGGGCATTCTTTTACTTTGAACTTCACTTACCTGAGTCATGGGGCAAAGGGATGGTCTTTGTTCCTTCAGAGCATGGGAATGCTAATTCTTATAGTAACTACAGGGAAAAAACAATGTTTAAGAAAAGATTTTCAAGTTGGCTCCAAAGTGGTGCAGCTGGGCTCTGAAGATACCTCTCTCAAACTCCTGAGACCTCTTTTTCCCCATTTCTTTATGGCCCAAAGATGGCTCGATGGAAAAGAAATGAAAGAAATGGCTGGTTACTCTCCAGGTCCATCCTGAGAATGTCCTGTGAGCTCAGTAGAATAAGCAAGTTAGCCAAAATTATCATGGGGGCACTGAAGCTTGTCTGGTAACAAAAGCAGTTCTCTCTCCAGCTTTGACTGAGTACTTCCACTTTGCATGATTGTGTTCTCTGATGTAGTGCACCCCTTAGTCATCTCTGTGTTGCTTTAATTTAATTCAATTCTTTACTTTATTTTAGACAGATATTTACTCTGTTGCCCAGGCTGGAGTGCAATGGTGCAATAATAACTCACTGCAGCCTTGAACTCCTGAGCTCAAGAAATCTTCCTGCCTCAGCTTCCCTTGCAGCTGGGACTGTAGGTATTTGCCACTATATGTGGCTAATTTTTCAATATTTTGCAGAGACAGGGTCTCACTATGATGCCCAGGCTGGTCTGGAACTCCTAGCCTCAAGTGGTCCTCCTGCCTTAGCCTCCCAAAGTGCTGGGATTACAGGTGTGAACCACTAAGACCAGCCCTGCATGTTGCTTCTATCTCTACCAATTTTCCATAGTGGAAAAGGATGGAAAGGATGCAAATACAAGTGGGGACTCTTCATTTTGTAGCAAGCAAATAACTAAATGCAAGTCATAACAGAATAATGGCAGAGGGTGTATTCCTTGAAATCAGCCTCTCTGGCTTGTATTTCTGACCCTAGTGACACGAGTTATGTGACTTAGTTTCCTCAATCATAAAGAAGAGATAGTAATTCCCACTTTCCCTTTATGTGAGGGGTTAATAATCTCAAAACACTTAGGGGAGTTTCTGCCATCTAGGTAGTGCTCTATTTTGCTTCCTAAATACCTCTTGAATTTATGCTTTTCTCTCCAGCATCACCTCCTCTATCCTTGTTGAGATTTCCAGCATTTGTTCCCAGGGCAGAGCTACAGACTCCTAATGATTCTCCACTAGCTGGCCGTGTGACTTGGACAAGCCTTGGTTATGCCTCAGGACAATTGCTTCTTTACTGTATGCAAGTAGGTGGGCTGCGGTCAGTCGGTTGGTGTTTTGGGAGCTAGGCGGTCTGTGTGAGGAATGTCTTCTTCAGATTGAAGGTGGAGGATAGGAGATAGGAAGTATGTAGCCCTGTTATTATTCATGATTTGAACCAAGTCTTCAGGGAGGACCCAGTTCACACCACCGTGGGATGAGATGACTTAATAGCAATTAATGATGGCTGTAACATCATTATGCTATTAATGAGGCATGAGATGGAGATAAAAGAATAATTATTATATATTAGTGCCACAAACAAGCAGAAATGGCAAATGTGGTTACTATCGCAATGAAGAGTCACAAACATGTTTTTATGTTTAGAAATGGGTGAGGAAAGAGATAGGAGAGAACTGGGAGAGAATCCCAGCAAGCCCAGGAAGGGGTGCCTGGTTGGAAAATGATTGCCGGCAAAGGGATTTCAGCGGAACTTCCAGCACAAGTTTCTTTTTCCACAGAGGGGTGGAATGGAGGAAGTCTGCTGTTATCAGCTAAGTATCAAAGGGTGAAGATATTTTGCAACTCAAAATATCGATTGAAGAGATTTTGAGGCCTTCTAAGACCTGAGAGGCCAGAAGTAGAAAATGTCTATGTGAATTAGGATATTCCGGATGTTGACCTCACAAAGGTCACTTAACTGTGGGTAAGACATAAATCTGCTTCTGCTGGGGGGATGCTTAATGGTGTTACAAAAAAAGGGTTTTTTCCATACTGGGGGAATGTTTTTAGGTAGCACTTCCTTTATTCTCTTCCTTCCTTCCCTCCCTCCCTCTTTCCTTTTCTTCCTTTCCTCTTTCCTGCTTTCATTTATTGTCTACCTACTATGTCTCAGGCATGGCAGATATAATGGAGAAAAATTAGACATGGTTTGTGCTCTTATGGAACTTAAGTTTACTGAGGGGAGACAGTCATTAATAAAATAATCATACTAATGAGTATACAAAGGGTGCCAAAAAGTGTATACACATTTCAAGAAAGGAAAAACCTGTATTAAAATTGTAATACTCAAATCATGTTTGACATGTGCAATTATAAGAGAAACAAGCTACAATATGCAAGGTAACAAATGTTGCTGGTATATACTGAGTGCTGCAATTTCGATACTGTTTTTTCCTTTCTTAAAATGTGTATACATTTCTTGGCACCCTCTGTATATTTGGAAATTGATAAGTACACTGAAGAAGCTGATTCTGTGGGAACTTAAAGAGACCAGTCAAGATTACTCCCAAGACACCTGGGGAGCTTCCTTGAGAAACAGGCATGCTTGAGTGAGAATTTTCCGGACAAAGGTGTGGGACCAAGGGGGAATGAGGAAGAGATGCCCAGATAAAGAACAGAATTGGACAAAAGGCTGTGCAGTGGAGAGGAAGCTAGTGGGAGAGGTGATGGGAAAGTGGTTGAAGATCTGAACGCAGAGAAAGAGGCAAGATGTGGCCCTGCAGGCCTCTGTCTTAAAGTGACTCTTTTCTCCAAGTGAAATGGAACTGAATCTCTCCACCTTGACCCCCAATCACTGCAGGTAGCATTATCAGGACTCACAGAGAAAAGTAGCTCCAAGACTGCTCAAATAAAGCCTAGAGAAACCTTTTTTCCATTCATAAAGAACTGGTGTCCATGTTTTTTATTATAATACTTACTGCAGCATAGAGAGAAAAGGGGCGAGACTGGACAAATTATCCAGAGGTTTCTCAGAGCAAGATGTCTCAGCTCTTTTTAGGACATCTTGGCTCTCAGGGCTTACCCTAGAAAACAGAGATCATTAAGTTCCCTTTTAGGTCTCACCAAACAGCAATACAATGATTTTCAGGGACAGAGGGTTGAGTTAGTAGATGACTCAGGTGATAAACTTGGAAAAGTAAAAGCAGATAGCTGCTTAGTGGTCTATGGTTGTGCCTCTGGAGACACAAAGGGGGACCCTGGAATTCTCCTGCTAACACAATGTGGAAGCCAAGAGAAATCATCTTTTTCATCCCCATACATTATTTATAAGTTTGGAAGTCTTACAGAATAGCTTAATAAATAGAATTTTTTTCCTTCATGCAAAAATACAGGTAGATGTTCTGAGCTTGAATGGAAGCTCAGAGGAACCAAACTCCCTTGATTTTGTTGCTCTTCTTCCCTCAAAATGCAGCTTTCATCTTGTGACCTAAGATGGCTACTTCAGCTCCCACCATCACATCTTATATTCCAGTTGGCAAGAAAGAGAAAAGGGAAGGGGGAGAGCATGCTTCTTCCCCTTAAGGGAATGACTGGAGTATTTCACATATCACTTCTGCTCACATACAATTGGCTAGAATACAGTTCTATAGCCATACTTAGGCTCTGTGGATTCTCCATGACCTTTCAATCCATCCTCTGCTCAGATAGGCCTCCATGAGGATCTAGTGGTGTCCTGCTGCCTTCATGTCAAGGCCACAAGCCTTGTGGTTTGCTTTCTAAGACTGAGAAGGGAGTAGGGGACCGAGTTCTAACCCTAAACTGATAGAAGCTCAGTGTGAGACTTAAGTGAATTGCTTCTCCTATCTGGGTCTTAAACACATCTAAAATTAAAAAAATTAATTATTATGGATGCATAATAGTTGTATATCTTCATACAGGTGATGTTTTGATATAGGCATATAGTGTGAATTAATCAAATCAGGGTAATTGGGTTATCCATTACCTCCGGCATTTAACATTTCTTTGTGTTAGGAATATTGCAATTCAACTCTTAGTTATTTTAAAGTATAACCCAACTTATTATTGATTATAGTTACTTTGGTGTACTATCAAATATTGTTTATTCTATGTATCTAACTATGTTTTTTTGCACCTATTAACTTTCCCCACTTTATCTTCCTCTCCCCCACTACCCTTTCCAGCCTCTGACAACCATCATTCTACCCTTTGTCTTCATCAATTGTTTTGATGATATCAAAACAATTGTCTGATATCAATTATTTTTAATATTTAGCCCCCACTTGAGTGAGAACACGTAAGATTTGTCTTTCTGTCAGTATCTACTTTTGTTAAACGGAGTGATTAGACCTTTTCCATTTCTTTTTTCTTTTTTTGAGACAGAGCCTCAAGCTGTCCCCCTGGGTAGAGTGCTCTGGAATCACAGCTCACAGCAACCTCCAACTCCTGGGCTCAAGGGAGTCTCCTGCCTCCGCCTCCCAAGTAGCTGGGACCACAGGTGCCTGCCACAATGCCCAGCTATTTTTTGGTTGCAGCCATCATTGTTGTTTTGGTGGGCCCGGGCTGGATTCGAACCTGCCACCTTAGGTGTATGTGGCTGGCGCCTTAGCCACTTGAGCCACAGGCGCCAAGCCGACCTTGTCCATTTCTAAGGTCTAGAAAGTTCTTTGCCATCTTCTGCAGAATTCCATGGACTGACCTCTTTATTAGGACTGAAACACTCACCCACTACTTCATTTATGGTTAATCTGAACCCTCAATTACCTAACTATCCATCTTTCAAACATTTCCTCAAAGTCTGCAGCCTCAAGGAAATTTTTGTTGAGAGTGTCACAGAAACTTCAGGTTTTTCCCCAAGTTAATACTTTATCTAATGGCAGAGTAATAAAGTTGAGCAGCATATATGGCTCCCAAGTGAAAGATAAGGTCTCCTAGGTTCCTTGGAAGCTGGGGTAGTCATGTGACTAAGTATTGGCCAATAGGATGTGAGCAGATATTGTCCGTACAACTTACAGGTCATGTGCTTAAGAGGGAGGAGCATGTCCTTTTTTCTTCTTTCTTTCTGTTTCCTGCTGGCTGTAAGCATGAGGAGGAACACTGGGGCACTTATCAGAATACAAGGTGGAAGCCATAGCATGTTAGTTATGGAGCCCCCATTCCTATCTAGGTATGGATTGCTTTTGTGGATAGTTACCTTTCCAGTTGGTGATGCTAGGATTTTGTTTTTTAAAAACCCTGTATTCTAACTAGTACTAGGAGAAGGGTGTTACCTCAACAGAAACCCAAGTGTATGACACTGGCTTAGTATTGTCATTCTCAACCAGGGGCAATTCTGTAATTCTGTCCTCTCCCAGACATTTGGCACTGTCTGGAGACATCCTTGGTTGTCTTGTGGGGGAGATGTTATTGGTATCTAGTGGGTATAGCCCAGGGATGCTGTTAAATATCATACAATACACAGGATAGCACCTCTATAATAAAACTATCTGGTTCAAAATATCAACAGTGCACTGATTTAGAAACTCTGGCTTAGAAGGAGGTGGTGAGAATACATCTATACATGGTGGAAAGCTGGTCACTGATGTCATGCAATGATAAAACATATAGTAGGGAAGTTAATTACAGTGTGGGCAGAGCACATTGCTCTGTGGAAATGTAGTACAGAGAGACTGGTTAAAGAAATTCAGACCGTTGGAGTGTGTTGACTGCTTCTTGTTTTCAGCAAAGTCTTCTAAACATAAAAGAATCAGAACAGAGCCAGCCAGTCTGCAAAGCAGAAACAGAGGGAAAATCCTTCAAGCTATGTGATAGAAACCAGACACAAGTAGTCACCTATTATATTCCATTCATACGAAATGTCCAGAATAGGCAACTCCATAGAGACAGGTAGTAGACTAATGGTTGCCAGGGCCTGGGGAAAGGAGAGAATGGGGAGTGCTTAATGAGTGTGAGGTTTTATTTGGGGGTGATGAAAATGTTTTACAACTATAAACAAGTGATGGCTGCACAACATTCTGAGTACACTAAACGTCGTTAACTGTTCACTTCAAAATGGTTAGTTCTGTGTTATGTGAATCACACCTAATTCAAAGGAAAAAAATGGGAGGCGACAAAGCTTTGCTGGAGGAGTGTTTATGAGGGAGGGAGGTGGGGAGGAGAGAGAGAGAGAGAAAGAGAAAGAGGGAGAGTGAGAAAGAAACGGGGCATCCAGAGTTTTCAGGCATATTACATATTTAAGTATGTTCAGACGAACTCTATGGCTATAGTTACTCCTCACACATGGAAATGACAAGACAAAACAGACTGGAAGCTTAATCTTTTGAGAGAATTTATTGTTATTTTTAAACCACTTTACTGAGACGTCATTGATATGCAACAAGCTGTATAGTTTGATATGTTTATAAACAAGTATATGACCATAAAACCGTTATCACAATCAATGCCATAAAGTTACTTATCACCTCTGAAAGTTTCCTCCTATCCCATTTTGTGTTGTTGTTTTTTCACTTTTGTGGTAAGAGCACTTTGTGTAAGATCTACCATCTTAGCAAAGTTTGAAGTCTACAATACAATATTGTCATTCATGGATCTTATGCCGTCCATTAGATCTCCAGAATTTATCTCATAATTGGAACTTTGTACCCTTTGACCAACATCTCCCCATTCCTTCCAGCCCCAGCCTCTGGCAACCACTATTCTACTCTGCTTCTGTTGAGTTTGACTATTTTAGATTCTATGTATAAGTGAGATCATACAGTATTTATTTTTGTGTCTGGCTTATTTCACCTCGCATAATATCCTCCAAGTTTATCTATGTTGTGGCAAATGACAGGATTTTCTGTCTTTCTTTTTTTTTGTATCAGCTGAATCATATTCATATATATGGTGTATATGTACACCGTATTTTCTTTCTCCATCCATTGATGGACCTGTAGGTCTTTTCCACATCTTGGCTATTATGAATAAGGCTGCATTAATCACAGGGGTGTGGATAATCTCTTCGAGATACCAATTTCAGTTCTTTTGCATATATACCCAGAAGTGAGATTGTGGGATCAATTGGTAATTCTGTTTTTAGAGTTTTGAGAAAACTCCATGTTGTTTTTCGTAGCGGCTGCATTAGTTTACACCTTCACCAACAATGGGCAAGGGTTCTTTTCTCTCCACATTTTTGCCAACATTTACTGAGGTGATATTTGTATTTCACTGTGGTTTTGATTTGCATTTCTCTTATGATTAGTGATGGTGAGCACCTTTTCATATAAATCATTGTCTATTTGTATATATTCTTTGGAGAAGCACCTGTTTTGGTACTTTGATCATTTTAAAATCAGATTATTATGGTTATTATTGCTATTGAGTTGTAGAAGTTCCTCATGCCTTTTGGATTTAACTTCTCATCAGATACAGAGTTTGCAAATATTTTCTCCCAATCTGTAGGTTCCATTTCCATTTTGTTAATTTTCTCCTTTGCTGTGCAGAAGCATTTCAGTTTGATGTAATCCCCCATGTCTATTTTTGCTTTTGTTACGTGTACTTTTGGTGTTGTATCCAGGAACTCATTGCCGAGTCCAATGTCTAGAATCTTTTTCCATATGTTTTCTTCTAAAAGTTTTTCCACGTTTTACATGAAGTCTTTAATAGGTTTTAAGTTGATTTTTGTATATTGTGTGAGATAGGGGTTTAATTTCATTCTTTTGTGTGTGGATATCCAATCCTCCCAACATTTATTGAAGAAACTATCTTTTCCCTGCTGTGAATTCATGACAACCTTGTCAACGACTATATGTGGATTTATTTCTCAGTCCCCTTTCTGTTTCATTGGTCTGTCTGTTTTTATGCCAATGTCATACTGTTTTGAATTTAGTATTATTATATACTTTGAAATCAGAGAATTTGAAATCTCTAGCTTTGCTCTTCTTGCTCAAGATTACTTTGGGGTCTTCTGTAGTTCTAAATGAACTTTGGGTTTTTTTTTTCTACTTTTGTTAACAATGCCCTTGGGGTAGGGCATTGGATAGGGATTATGTCAACTCTAGATCATTTCTGGAAGTATCAGCACTTTAACAATATATTTTTTTTCTAATCCATCAGCATGGGATATCTTTTCATTTCTGTCTTTTAAGTTTTTCTTTACTGTTTTATAGTTTTCAGTGTGTAATATTTCACATCCTTGGTTAGTTTTATTCCTGAGTCTTTTTTTTTTTTTTGGATGTTCTTATAAATGGAATTGTTTTCTTTTTTTTTTTTTTTTTTGAGACAGAGCCTCAAGCTGTCCCCCTGGGTAGAGTGCCATGGCATTACAGCTCACAGCAACCTCCAACTCCTGGGCTCAAGCGAGTCTCCTGCCTCCGCCTCCCAAGTAGCTGGGAC
>CAUYTI010142186.1:0-12380 GCA_963575145.1 Galago senegalensis | reverse complement strand
ATCTGTCTTCTTCAGAGAAGTTTCTGTTCGTAAAACATAACTATGGTCCAAAAAGGAGGAGGGAAGAAGAAGGAGAGGGGCAGGCAAAGGAGAGGCTGGGAGGTGGGAGGGTTTGAGGAGACCTAACCTAATGTGCATAATGCAATGATACATTTCTAAACTATTAAGAATAGAATATGAATGTCTTACCACAACAAATAAGCAAGGATATGGTTATGTTAATCAGTTAGATGTAAGCATTCCACCTTGTATATCAAATCAGCACACTGTACCTCATAAATGTATTAACATCGTTATGATTTAATAAAGTACTAAAAAATACTTTTAAAGGGCAAAAAAATAAAAAATAAAAGGGATACCACGCCTCCCCAATTTCTCACATTAAACCACACATATTCCAGGAGATTCAAGGATGAGGACTGGTACTAAATCAACAAGGGAACAGACTACTCAAGACACTATCGAGAAAGACAGCTTGCTCTAACCTTTTCATATTGGTCACAAACAGTGGGCACAACTTTGCTGGATGAAGATTTCTTAGCCTCAGGTTTGGAGCTTCGGGGTAGTAGTGGCAGTGGCATCTCTTACAGGTTCAGTAGTGTCTTTTCCAAGGCAGAGCTACAAATAGAAAGGGACTTTTTAAAACACTATTTATCAGAAAAAAGCATAGAATTATCTGGAAACTCTTGAGAAAACCTAGTCTCTCTATAGCATCCCTAGGAATAAACAAACTTTTAAGCTGGGCAAATCTGGGTTCAAATATTGGTTGTATCACAATTTAACCTTGGGCAAGTGACCTAAACTCCCTCGGCTTTAAATAGCTCACTGTAAAATGGAGATAAGTATACCCACCCTCTGCATGCTGGCCCAGACAGTGCCTATTATCCTCTGTGGACAGTAGGATGTGTCTTAGCCTTTAGTTTAGGCTTAAAAACACTGGGGACAAATTACATGAGAGTTTTACATTGAAAATAATGTAGAAATTGACAGTTCATATAGTATGGAGGCTAGATGGTAGAGTTAATGTTCTTTAAAAGGCATAGGTTCCTAGGGACAGCAACCTTACAGAAAAGACAAGAGAATACACACATACATGCATGATAGGTGCATTCATTCAGAAGAAATTATAATCCAGTTCTAGACACTGAGTAGAAAAAAAATTCAAAAGATGAGATAAACAGTAGAAGGAAGTAATGTATTAAAAATCACTTGACATAAGAATTTAACAGTTATTACTTGATCCCAATAACTTCGAAGAGGACTATCTTTGCTCCATCTCAATGTGGATATAAGGATGTAAGGAACCTTATATTCCTTAAGGTTCTTCAAGTTTGTGAATCCCCAATAGATAGGATATACATATTTGTCCTACAAGCAAATACATAATTAGGAAGAATCATTGTTTGGATATATAAAAGGCTCTTTCTACCCAGATACAACTGCCCTTCTAACTCCACCCATATTTAATTTCTAAGGTCAACTGCATTTAACAAAGAACAGGTTTCGGCTCAGCGCCTATAGCTCAACTGGCTAAGGCTCCAGCCACGTACACCTAAGGTTGCAGGTTCAAATCCCCAGCTCGGACCCGCCAAACAACAATGACGGCTGCAACCAAAAAAAAAAAAATAGCCGGGCGTTGTGGCGGGCGCCTGTGGTCCCAGCTACTTGGGAGGCGGAGGCAGGAAACTCGCTTGAACCCAGGAGTTGGAGGTTGCTGTGAGCTGTAATGCCACGGCACTCTACCCAGGGGGACAGCTTGAGGCTCTGTCTCAAAAAAAAAAAAAGAAAGATCAGGGATGTGACCACACCACCACACCTGAACTGACTAAGAAGACAATGTCCCATTTCTCAAGACCAGGAGCATGATCACACCTAAATGGACTCTTTTTTTTTTTGAAGTTTTTGGCCAGGGCCAGGTTTGAACCCACCACCTCCAGTATATGGGGCCAGCACCTTACTCCTTTGAGCCACAGGTGCCACCCACTAAATGGACTTTTTTTTTTTTGAGACAGAGTTTCAAGCTATTGCCCTTGGTAGAGTGCTGTGCCATCACAGCTTACAGCATCCTTGAACTCTTGGGCTTAAGCAATTCTTTTTTTTTTTTTTTTTGAGACAGAGTCTCACTTTGTCACCCTGGATAGAGTGCCAGTGGTGTCTCAGCTCACAGCAACCTCAAACTCTTGGGCTTAAGTGATTCTCTTGCCTCAGCCTCCCAAGTAGCTGAGACTATAGGCGCCCGCCACAATGCCTGGCATTTTTTGATTGTCGTTGTCATTGTTGTTTTAGGTGGCCCAGGCCAGGTTCAAAACTGCCAGCCTCGCTGTATGTGACTGGCGCCCTACCAACTGAGCTATGGGTGCCACCTTTTTCTTCTTTCTTGAGTAAGAGTCCTGCTAAAAGTGCTGTGGCATCATCAGAGCTCACTGCAATCTCAAACACCTGGATTCAATCAACCCTTTTGCCTCAGCCTCCCAAGTAGATGAGACTACAGGCACCTGCCACAATGCCCGGCTAGTTTTCCTATTTTTAGTAGAAATGGAGTCTCGCTTTGCCCAGGCTGGTCTCCAACTCCTGAGCTCAAGCAATCTACCCACCTGTGCCTCCCAGAGTGCTAGGATTATAGGCATGAGCCACCGGATTGGGCTCTAAGGTAGGATTTCTGATTTCAGGTCAAAATTATCTTTGGAGTATTTGCCTAGACTAGATGATTTGCAAGTTATGACCCACAGAGATCTTACTTTAGGACCATTTGGGCTACATGTTTCTGGGTCCTACTTCAGAAGGAGATTAAGGTTTTAGTAAGTTCCCAGTGACTCTGATAAAATAACAGTGCCAAGCTTGTGTCCTCCTCCCTTGCTCCTCCTCTGCCCACTGCAAACCAAGTGATACTGCCCCTCTGGCTACAGCTAATTAATTGGACGAGGATAAGGAATCCAAACTGGCTCAATGGACTCCTGCCTTGTCCCCCACCAAACTTGCAGTTGGATCCAGATACCCACCCATTCTTTGTGGCTGTTTGAGCCCTCATACCAGAGACAGAAAGGGCTCCCTGCAGAGGGAGGAGAGGAAGAGAGCTTGCCAGGAGATGCACAAGCTTTCCAGGTCCAGCCACACTTTTTTTTTTTTTTTTTTTTTTGAGAAAGAGTCTCTCACTCTGTCATCCTAGGTAGATTGGCCTGGTGTCATAGCTCACAGCCACCTCAAACTCTTGGGCTCAAGCGATTCCCTTGCCTTACCCTTCCAAGTAGCTGAGACTATAGGAGCCCACCATAACGCCTGGCTAGTTTTCCTTTTTTTTTTTTAGTAGAGATGGGATCTTACTTTGCTTAGGTTGGTCTGCAGCTCCTTAGCTCCACCTGCCTTGGCCTCCCAGAGGGTTAGGATTACAGGTGTAAGCCATCATACCTGGCCCAGAAAATTTTTTTTAAAGAGACTGCTTCTTGCTCTATTGCTCAGACTGCAGTGCAGTCATGTGATTGTAACTCACTGTAACCTTGAACTCCTGGCCTCAATCTCCCCTCCTATCTTGGCCTTCTACAGTGCTGGGACTACAAGTATGAGCTACTGCACCCAGCCTGGTGGCCCTTTTGTACTCATCTCTTCCTCCCATTCCCTCTCCATGTCCTCCCCCCTTCTGTCACCATAGATTAGTTTGCATGTTCCCTAATTGTACATAAAGAAGTGTGTCCTCTTTCTTTCTGGCTTGCTTCATACAGCCTAATTATTTAGAGATGCACCCACATAGTGGGTGTCAATAGTGTGTTCTTTTATCCCAGAATAGGATATACTATAATTTGTTTATCCAATCAGTCACATTCTGATGGATATTTTAGTTGTGTCCATTATTTAGTGGGTATGAATCATTGTACTGCACAAGTCTTTATGAGACACACGCTTTCATTGCTCTTGGATCAATACACACACCTATGAACGGAATCATGTGGTTAGTGTATACTTAACTTTTTTTTTGAGACAGGGTCTCACTCTGGCACCCTGTCTAGAATGCCACAGTATCATAGCTCACAGCAGCTTCAAGCAATCGTCTTGCCTCAGTTTTTCTAATTTTAGTAGAGATGGAGGTCTTGCTATTGCTCAGGCTGGTCTTGAACTCCTGAGCTCAGGCCATCCACTCTCCTTGGCCTTCCAGAATGCTAGGATCACAGGTGTGAGCCACTGCGCCCCCTTATGCTTAACCTTTTAAGAAACTGCCATCTGTTTCCAAAGTTGGTTGTACTATTACCAGGGAGTGATTGCCCTTGGTTGAGTGATTGCCCTCAGTTTCTGTACTTAGAGACAAAGAATTGAAACCAAAAATCAAAGCAGTTAAGCAAATGGAAAGAAGTTAACTAAGCAAGTTAGCCCCAGACATGGAAGGGCGTGTCAGGAAAGACAAGCCACAGGAGTACACTCCAGAAGAGGGGCAAGAGCCATCCCAGAGGACAGTGGCGCTGGGATCTTTTCGGGTTCCTTTTTTTCTTCCTACTTCCTCATTCTTTTTTTTTTTTTTTTTGAGACAGAGTCTCACTATGTTGCCTTCGGTAGAGTGCTGTGCTGTGCCGTCACAGCTCACAGCAACCTCAAACTCTTGGGCTTAAGTGATTCTCTTACCTTAGCCTCCCAAGTAGCTGTGACTACAGGTGCTTGCTATAACACCCAGCTATTTTTTTGTTGCAGTTGTCATTGTTGTTTAGCAAGCCCAGACCAGGTTCGCCCACCAGCCCCGGTGTGTGTAGCCCGTGCCCTAACCTCTGAGCTATGGGTGGGTGTTGAGCCCAACTTCCTCATTGTTGTGTTGCTGCTCTAGTCCCCCAGTGAGAATGTTATCTCCTCCCATCTGCCAGCTGGGGAGTTTTTTACTTTATTAGTTCAGACTCAGACATGTCATGGCTTCCAAAGCCCACTGGGGGGCAAGCTGCAATGCTGATTTATGGTAATGATGGTATAATACCGTTAGAGTCATTTGAGGGCACTCTTGTCCCCTACTTGCGTAGGCGCCTCCTGCAGGACTTTGCCAAGCCGAAACCAGCAAGGTGTGTTTACCACGGGTACAATTGTAGCTCGACCACAGCTTTTGTTTTCATTGATCTGTAACCCTAATTTTGTTCCTATTGTTTCCTGTCACCTGAGTTCTTTCTGTGCCACCTGTGTTCCCTATCCTAATCTCTTGCCTCAGCACTATTTTACATTCTCACCAACAGTGTGTTCCAGTGGTTCCACATCCTTGCCCTTGCATTTGGCATGACCAGTCTTCTTAAAGTTAGTCATTTCTTTTTTCCTTTTTTTTTCAAATTAAAAAAAAAATTTTTTTTTGGCCAGGGCTGGGTTTGAACCCACCACCTCCAGCATATGGGACTGGTCCCCTCTCTTTGAGCCACAGGTGCTGCACTCTTTTTTTTTTTAGACAGAGTCTCACTTTATCACTCTTGGTAGAGTGCTGTAAAATCATAGCTTACAGCAACCTCTTGGGCTCAAGTGATCCTTTTGCCTCAGGCACCAAAGTATAGTCACCTACCACAACACCTGGCTATTTTTAGAGATCCCCTCTCACTCTTGCTCAGGCTGGTCTCAAACTCCTAAAGCTCAAGCAATCTACCCGCCTTGGCCTTCCAGAGTGCTGGGATTACAGGCGTGAGCTGCTGTGGCTTTACCAACTTTAGCCGTTTCTAATGGGTGTGAAGTGATATCTTATTATGGTTTTCATTTAAGACTAATGGCTGGCTTGGCACCCATAGCATAGTGGTTATGGTGCTAGCTACATGCAACCAGGGTGGCAGGTTTGAACTTGGCCTGGGCCAGCTAAACAACAAAGACAACTGCAACCAAAAAAAAAAAAAAAAAGCCAGGCATTGTGGCAGGCGCCTGTAATCCTCGCTACTTGGAAGACTGAGGCAAGAGAATCACTTAAGCCCAAGAGTTTGAGGTTGCTGTGAGCTGTGATGCCATAGCACTTTACTCAGGGTGACAGCTTGAGACTCTGTCTCAAAAAAAAAAAAAAAAATACTGGCTGCAGAGCATCTTTTTATGTGCTTATTTGCCACATGTATACCTTTTTTGATGAAGTATCTATTCTATTTAAGTTATCTTTCCTTATTAAGTGTTAGAAATTTATTATTATTATTGTTATTATTTTTGAGACAGAACCTAAAGCTGTCATCCTGGGTAGAGTGCTATGGCATCACAGCCCACAGCAACCTCCAACTCCTGGGCTTAAGCAATTCTCTTACCTTAGCCTCCCAAGTAGCTGGAACTGCAGGCACCTGCTTCAACACCCGGCTATTTTTTGGTTGTAGTTGTCATTGTTGTTTGGCAGGCCTGGGCTGGATTCAAATCTGCCAGCTCTGGTGTATGTGGCTGGCGCCTTAGCCAGTCAGGCTAGAATTTGACCTGTCCCCAGCAGGGTGGTGAAAGAAGGTGCAATGCAGGGCTTGCCCTGCTGCACCCAGAGTCTAGGTCCATTCTGAGACTGCCTTGCCCTTGGGAGGGTGCCAGGCTTCAGACTCTAACTGGCCATCACCAGTGCAAACTGGGAACTGGGCACAGAATGGCACAGCTTCCTGGGACCTAAGAAAAGATAGCCCTTTGTTCTCCAAGCACTCATAGTTTCCTGAGACTCAGGAAGGAGGGGCCTTGGGCAAGGCCCAGGCAGGACTCTTGGACCTGGGTTCTACTTAGACTCTGCCCTGCTGTGCTGCTTAGAGAAAGCTCCTCCCCCTTTCCAGGGCCCAGTTTCCTCAGCTGGACAGTGAAGGTGGATCAGAGAGTCCATCCCCTCTGGTCCTGTGGTGGGGATTGAAAGCATGGATGCTGGAACCTGGCAGACCTGAGTCCCATTTGTAGCTCCATCACTTTCTGTGACTTGGCCTATTATTTTTGTACCTCAGTTTCTTTCTCAACTTAAAGCTCCGCAATGGCTCCTCATTGCAGGAGGAGTCATTCATCACACTCCAGTCACAGGCTCTTTCAGTGCAGGAGAGCCCTTCAGATCTTCCTCCAGCCCCAGGGCCTTTATATATACTCCTGCCCCACCTTGCATGTTCCTCTGCCTCCCTCCCTGGTAGGTTCCTATTTACTCATCATGGCCCAGATGCTCCTTCCTCCAGGTAGCTCTCCACAGAAACATGGACACTTTTCACAGCGTGACTGTGATCATGAAACTATTACGTCTGTGTCCACCTTTTGTTTGATGTCTGTCTCCCATGTGAGACTCCAGGCTCCCTGAGGGCAGGTTGAGTCAGTTTTGTTTGGGGCTATGTCTCCTGCCCCTGGGACAGGCCTGGCATAGAGTAGGTTCCCCAGGACTTGTGTTGAATAAGGTAATGCTGACACCGTATTTCATTCATACCACCATGTAAGATGTGCTCCTGCCTCCCCATATTAAAATTTATGAAATCAGGATGTATTTTATGATTGCAGTGACTAGGTAGGACCTGTGGCTTATTTGCTGATGGCTGTACCTATACATCAAAACTTGCAGCATGGGTGGCTCAAAGGAGTAGGGCCCGGGCCCCATATGTTGGAGGTGGTGGGTTCAAGCCCAGCCCTGGCTAAAAACTGCAAAAAAAGCACCTTGCAGCATAGAAGGGCATTCGACACATAGTGGTGTACTCTCAAGAAAAGCTGCAACTCCTGTGACACAGAGGACAATATTGTCTGGAAAAACAGACTGACTGGCTTGGCGCCTATGGCTCAAATGCCTAAGGCGCCAGCCACATACACCTAAGAGGGTGGGTTCGAATCCAGCCTGGGCCCACCAAACAATGATGGCTGCAATCAAAAAATAGCCGGGCGTTATGGTGGGTGCCTGTGGTCCCAGCTACTTGGGAGGCAGAGGCAGGAGACTTGCTTGAGCCCAGGAGTTGGAGGTTGCTGTAAGCTGTGATGCCACAGTACTCTACCCAGGGGGACAGCTTGAGGCTCTGTCTCAAAAAAAAAAAAAATCTGTCTAAGTAGGTTAAAAACATGCCTCCAATAAATATAAAATAAAATTTCTAAGTGGTGGGAAAGCACTGTGTCATATTTCAATTGGAAGGAGATTTATTTATTTTTATTTTTATTTTTATTTTTTGCAGTTTTTGGCCAGGGCTGGGCTTGCACCTGCCACCTCTGGCACTTGGGGCTGGTGCCCCACCCCTTTGAGCCACAGGTGCCGCCCTATTGGGGTTTTTTAAGTGGCACAAAAATGAATAATGTATCTTTCAACTGAAGGTGTTGTTAGATTTAATTCAATATTGTAATGTAGTTTCTGCTTTAGGGATTTTGGTGTTGGTGTGGGGGAAGGCCCATGCAGGGCTTAGAGGTGTGGCCTGCACATACAAGCCATGGGAACCTCTCAAGAGGTGGGAACCTTCCCACCCTGGAGTTTCTGGAAACTGGGGCTCAGAGAAGCCATGTAGCATGTCATTCTCAATATTACCTATAGGTGGTGCTAAATAACCAGAATCAGGTGCAGCCTTTGCACCACCCTGAGAGTTTGGGGCTGGAGGGTGAGGACCAGGAGGCTGGAGGGAGGTCCCAGGAATGTCCAGCCTTGGTGGGCAATCAAAAAGAGCCTGAGTGAAGGCTCTTCCTCCACTTCAGGGAGAGTACATGGTTGGTTCTACCAGCTTGTCCAGCCCATGGTTCTGGATGCAGAGAGAGGGTAGGAACAGAAGTCAGGGGCTTTGCCCTGTGATTCTGGGCCCCCTTACCTTTCGGAGCCTCTGTCTGCCCAGCAATGCAAAGAGCTCCTGAGGGAGCCCTGATAGTCAAGGCTCCAAGGTGGCTGAAAGGCCTTGACCTACCCTGCCCCAGAGATAGCCAGGAACCAAGGACAGCCCTCTTCCTGTCTGACCTGTTTCCCTTACTGTCTGAATGGGGAAACTGAGGCCCCCAAAGGATTAAGTGACCCCCAAGCCTACATGACTGTGCGTGGTTGGAGCTCCCTCCTCCTTACACCATACCCTGGTGACAGAAGAGAGTGCAAGCAGGGTGGGAGAGAATTCTCCCATAAAGTGAGCTAAGAGAAGTTCTTGCTAAGATGATGCAGAAACCATACGTGACCAATTTGTCTTCCTGCCAAAACTACAGGAAAGAGATTTTTTTCTTAAAGCCACTGATTTCTTAGACAGGAAACAAAAAGCACAAACCATTTAAGAAAAAAAATGACAGACACTATCAAAATTTAAGACTTTAGCTCTTCAAAAGCTGTTGTTCAGAAAATGAACAGGAAGCCACAGACTGGAAGAAAGATATTTGCAATACATATCTCTGACTAAGGACTTGCGTCCGCAGTGTATAACAACTTTTCCTACAAGTCAATATGGCACACAGCTCAATTTAAAAACGGGCAAAATAGGGCGGCGGCGCCTGTAGCTCAAAGGAGTAGGGTGCCGGCCCTATATTGGAGATGGTAGGTGCCTGTAGTCCCAGCTATTTGGGTGGCTGAGGCAAGAGAATCACCTAAGCCCAAGAGCTAGAGGTTGCTGTGAGCTGTGACAGCACAGCACTCTAACAAAGGTGACAAAGTGAGACCTGTCTCTTTAAAAAAAAAAAAAAGTATAGTATGAGCCATGTGATTCCATTTATCTCAAATTTGAGAAAGTGTGAATCACTCTACAGTTATAGAAGGTAGACCAGTGGCTGATGTGGTGGGGTCAGGGAGGGTCAGAAGGAAAGTGTTACCAAGGGGCTCAAGGGACTCGTGGTGGTACGGATGTGATCCCTGGTGGCTTCCCAGTGGTCACACATATCAAAATCAGTCCAATTGTACATTTAAACACATGCAGCTTATTACTTATTGATTATAGGTCAATAAACCTGTAACAAAAGGTAATTATGAACTTTAGAAAAAACACAGTAAGAATGGACATGCAATACTCAGCTATGAATCTTTTTTTTTTTTTTTTGAGACGGTCTCACTATGTTGCCCTTGGTAGAGTGCTGTGGCGTCACAGCTCACAGCAACCTCAAACTCTTGTGCTTAAGCAATTCTTTTATTATTATTTATTTATTTTTTATTTATTTGTGTGTTGTTTTTTTTTTTTTTTTGCAGTTTTTGGCCAGGGCTGGGTTGAACCCACCACCTCCAGCATATGGGGCCAGTGCCCCACTCCTTTGAGCCACAGGTGCCACCTGGCTTAAGCAATTCTTTTGCCCCAGCCTCCCAAGTAGCTGGGACTACAGGCGCCCACCATGACACCAGCTATTTTTGTTGTTGTTGTAGTTGGCATTGTTGTTTGTTTGTTTGTTTAATTTTTTAATTTTGAGAATATCATAGGGGTACAAACATTTTGTTATTGATTTTTTTATTTTGGCCAGGGCTGGGTTTGAACCCGCCACCTCTGGCATATGGGGCCAGGGCCCTACCCTTTTGAGCCACAGGCACCGCCCCAGTTGGTGTTGTTGTTTAGCTGGCCCTGGCCAGGTTCGAACTTGCCAGCCCCAGTGTATGTGGATGGTGCCCTAACCACTAAGCTATGTGCGCTGAGCCAGCTATGAATATTTATAGAAGAAATATGATGTAAACACTGGAGTGATTTTTAAGAATCGAGGTATGATATACAAACATAAAGAAGTGTACTCATCTGAAACATGACTGCTGAGTTAGTTGGCTATGTGACTTCCATAATGGAGGATGGAGGAGAGGAAATGGGGGCAGTGTCGGAGGGATGTGCAACTTCCTCTATCAGGCTAGGTGGTCAGTGGACAGTCCAGGGTTGCTAGGTAGACAGGTAGGAAATTAAGACTGGCTAAAACGAATGTCTCAAAAGATAGCAGGATGTGCTTATTATTTTAGAAATGTGAGGTGTGCTGAGGAAAACAACTCAGAGAGCCAGAAGTGGTTGCTTCTGAGGAGATAGGGAGACAGGCAGGAAACCGCTGTCTCATCTGCCTTTAGGACAAGTTTATTTCGTTTTCCCAGCAGGTACCATATTTCACCACTTCTGAGATGCTCATTATTCACATTTTTACATCTTTAAAATTAGAATGCATCTCTGAGATCAATGGTGATCGCTATAATTGGCATATTTTCTCCTGATGGCGCATGAGTCACGGTGCATCTTACAATTGGTGATGTCTTAGATTCGTTGATGTTTGGCACTATTTCGATAAAAGGAAAATTATTTTAAAGGGAAAAATGAGCTAATTGGAACAGCTGCTCTGTATCGAGCTCCTATTTTGGGTTAAGCATTGTAAATGTCCCCATTTAGCATCGTAACAACCCTGGATGATTATTCAAAGTTTTGAGAGGAGGAAACTGGCTCAGAGAGGTTAAGTAATTTCCTTCATGTTGCCCAGCCAGTGAGTGATAGAGAGGAGTCAAAAAGTTGCTGTCCGATTCCCGAGTTTGTGGCCTCTGGTTTGACCAGTGGAAAGACATTTATCCCTTTGGTTATAAGGCCCAGAGAGAAGCAGGGTTTTGCTCAATACCACGCAGCAATACTAAAGCTGAGTTCGGCCTAGCCATAAGCCTTTATTGCCCATTTTAGTGTCCTTCCCTTAAACCTGGACTTTCCCTTCCTTACTGTCATTCTGACACTTAGGATACTAGTGAGTCTATAGCTAAACCACCCTGAACGCGCCCAATCTGGTCTGATCTCAGAAGCTAAGCAGGGTTGGGCCTGGTTAGTACTTGGATGGGAGAACTTAGGACACCACTGAGAGCGAGAACTGTAGCTCCTGAATTCAGGAGACACTTAAGGGGCCCTGAAAGTATCTGGAGATGGACTGTGGGAGGGCAGGGCAGGGTGGAACACAGTAAACCTGTGTCATGTGAACACAGCTGTGAGTGTCTGTATCATAGCAAGGTCAGGCTGGCCTTGGCATGGGACAACCCCAGGTCCCCCTCTGTGATAAGCCTGGGGCCAGTGTGGGGGGAAATTGTGGGGTAGACCAGGGTCTAGAGCAGCGGTTCTTAACCTGTGAGTCACGACCACAGGAACTGTACTAAAGGGCTGTGGCATTAGGCAGGTTGAGAACCACTGGTCTAGAGGCTGCTCTTGCCCAGCAACCTTCCTCTTTTTGCTTGATGGTGCATGTGTTTATGATGTCTTGGGTGCAGCCCTGCCAATGCAGAGTCCTATGGGGAGGGGGATAAAGCCATCAATCCATTCCATTAGCTTTTCCTCTTCTTTTGGCAAAGAATTGCTCCCACCTCTCAATACTACAGTCTGTCACCATGAGGCTGGGCACAGTGGCTCATGCCCGTAATCCCAGACAGTAGGATGCTGAGGTGGGAGGAGTTCTTGAGGAATTCAGTATTTTTTTTTTTTTTGAGACAGAGCCTCAAGCTGTCCCCCTGGGTAGGGTGCCGTGGCATTACAGCTCACAGCAACCTCCAACTCCTGGGCTCAAGCGAGTCTCTTGCCTCCACCTCCCAAGTAGCTGGGACCACAGGCGCC
>CAUYTI010142183.1:0-34225 GCA_963575145.1 Galago senegalensis | reverse complement strand
CTGTGGTCCCAGCTACTTGGGAGGCGGAGGCAGGAGACTCGCTTGAGCCCAGGAGTTGGAGGTTGCTGTGAGCTATAATGCCACGGCACTCTACCCAGGGGGACAGCTTGAGGCTCTGTCTCAAAAAAAAAAAAAAAAAAAAGAAAAGAAAAGGACAGATTGAAACCTAAAAAGAAAGAAAAGAAAGATCCCAGCACATTAAAGGAAAGAGAAGTTCCTCAGCACCCTTCATGCTTGTTCTTCCAATATAATACACAACTGGGCCCACCTTACCACATCTTGGTTGATACCAACTTTATCAACTTTTCCATTAAAGCCAAACTGGACTTAGTTCAGTGAATGATGGACTGTCTGTATGCCAACTGCATTCCTTGTATAACTGACTGTGTAATGGCGGAAATTGAGAAATTGGGGCAGAAGTATCAAGTGGCCCTCAGGATTGCCAAGGATTCAAGATCTGAACGATTACCATGCATACACAAAGGAACCTATGCAGATGACTGCTTAGTACAGAGAGTAACTCAGCACAAGAGTTACCTCGTGACCACAGTTGACCGAGACCTTAATCCGGAAAATCCCTGGAGTTCCTATCATGTATATTTCTAACCACAGATACAATATTGAACAGATGCCAGATGATTATGGAGCCTCTTGGTTCTAATTCTTATAAGACAATGTTCGTATGCCTTTCTTCAACCAACTTTCTCTGTTAATAGTTTGTTAAACATGAAATACCATGAATTATTACTCTGTTCACCAGCTTGCTTTATTATGACCTGAAGGATGTAGGTAAATACACTCATGTTTGGATGCTATTTTTTTAAATTTATTTTTTATTTTTATTTTTTTTTGAGACAGAGTCTCAAGCTGTACCCCTGGGTAAAGTGCTGTGGCATCACAGCTCACAGCAACCTCCAACTCTTAGGCTCAAGAGAGTCTCCTGCCGCTGCCTCCCAAGTAGCTGGGACCACAGGCGCCCACCACAACCCCCCAGCTATTTTTTGGTTGCAGCCATCATCGTTGTTTGGCAGGCCTGGGCTGGATTCGAACCCGCCACCTTAGGTGTATGTGGCTGGCGCCTTAGCCACTTGAGCCACAGGTGCCGAGCCTTTGGATGTTATTTTGAAAATGATATTTTATCTCATTGATGGTCAAAGATGCAAAATCTTATGAAGAATGCTTCATTCTTTTTTGAATTCTGTTGCACAATGTGGTAATTATAGTTAATATTAGAGTAAATTTCAAATGTTCTTACCACAAAATGTTAAGTATTTGAGGTGATAGATAAATTGACTAGTTTGATTTAATTATTCCACTTTGTATTCATAGATTATAACATCACTGTGTACTCCATAAGTTTATACAAGTATAAATTGTTGGTTTACAATAAAAATAAAATTGTTGTGTCTTTTTGTAAAAAAAAAAAAATGCATTACAGGTTGGGCGCAGTGGCTCACGCCTGTAATCTCAGCACTCTGGGAGGCTGAGGTGGGCAGATCGCCTAAGCCAGCAGTTCTCAATCTGTGGGTCACGACCCCTTTGGGGGTTGAACGACCCTTTCACAGGGGTCACCTAAATACCTCCTGCATATCAGATATTTACATTACAATTCATAACAGTAGCAAAGTTACAGTTATGAAGTAGCAATGAAGATAATTTTATGGTTGGGGGTCACCACAACATGAGGAACTATATTAAAGGGTCTGTATTAACTGTATTAGAAAGTTTGAGAACCACTGGCCTAAGCTCACAGGTTCGAGACCAGCCTAAGCAAGAGCAAGACTCTGTCTCTAAAAAATAGCCCAGTGTTGTGGCAGGTGCCTGTAGTCTCAGCTACTAGGGAGGCTGAGGCAAGAAAATCACTTAAGCCCAAGAGTCTGAGGTTGCTGTGAGCTGTGACGTCATGACACTCTACCATGGGTAACAAAATAAGACTCCATTTCTAAATAAAATAAAATAAAATAAAATAAAATAAAATGCATTACAGACAAAGCCTGGCAAGCAACAGTGAATAGCAGTTTGTCTGGCACTGATTTCCTAGCCTTCTCTGGGAAGGGATTCTCCTCTTAGCAGGAATGATAGCCAGCTCCTTTCACTGACTGACCACTAGGACAGACAGGCCTCTGGCTGGAAGGGCTGCCACTGGTGTTCTCCTCACAGGAACGTACGGGACACAGAGCTAAACCTCACAAAGGTCCTGCAGTAATTCAAACGTGGTGCTGACAGGGATAGGGTAGGAGGCGAGGAAAGTCCATTGCTACCCTTCATTGAGCAGGGGGCCAGGGAGTGTTAAGGAGGAGGGACCTCTCTGCTCTTCTGAATGACTTGAAGCAGGACAGTGAAGAAGATGCCATAGCCTTTTAGAGAACCCCTGACAAGAGCAGAGGAAACATACATTGGCAGAGAGCTGTGGGCCTGAGACCTGGCTCTCTCCGAGCTCTAGAACTGGACAGGGTGACCCCGGTGCGCTCTCCAAAAATACACCCCTCTATTAGGGAACAGGAGGGGACTCCAAGACCCACCTGCAGGACTTCCTGCCGGAGCCCAGTGGGCTCTACACAGCTAACCAGGCGCAATAGCAGGTCCATGAGAGCTGATGTGCCAATGTGCTTCAACACCAGGCTGATGAACTTGTCCTTCTTCTTTAAGAATGTAATCACCTGCAAGCAAGCACACCATGTAAGGGAGCAGGGTAGACCTGGCAACCTGAGGTACTCCCTTTGAGAACTCTCATGAGAAAAGGGAATTTAATTATAGTGAGCAGATATGACACAAAGGCCTAGAAAAAGGAATGGGAAAAGCATCTCCAAAGACAGGCAGAGTCTTGCCAGGCAATGGTGCACTTGAGGGTCTGGGCTGGGGGATGGCTTTGGCACGGCTGAGGCTCTGTGCTATGTGGGTGGCACAAGCTACTGTGCATAGTCGTCATTCAATATGTACCGATTCAGGCTTGGCGCCTGTGGCTCAAGTGGCTAAGGCACCAGCCACATACACCTAAGGTGGCGGGTTCAAATCCAGCCCAGGCCCGCCAAACAACAATGATGGCTGCAACCAAAAAATAGCCAGGTGTTGTGGCGGGCGCCTGTAGTCCCAGCTACTTGGGAGGCAGAGGCAGGAGACTCGCTTGAGCCCAGGAGTTGGAGGTTGCTGTGAGCTGTGATGTCACAGCACTCTACCCAGGGGGACAGCTTGAGGCTCTGTCTCCAAAACAAACAAACAAACAAAAAAAAACCTATATAAAAAAAATATGTACCGTTTCAAGTTTTTCCAACAGAAATGAAGGGCACACATGGAGCTGAGCTGGGGGACGACAGTCATCTGTGACAGGCGCAGACTCAGAACACAAAGCCCGAGAACACAGAACACAAGATTCCAGTAGCTGACAGATGCCCACAAGTGATTAAAGGGAAAAGAAGACTGAGGTTTCAGAAAAGAAAGAGGCATTATATGGCTTGGTGTTGACAGTGCCAACAAGGTGTGGCACCTGAGTGTGAAGCCACCAGTGGGAGGGGGAAACAGCACCTACCACAGACATGGTGGGTGGTAGGTGAGTGCAGAGGCCAAGATACCTGGGTTTGATACCAGCCTGAGCAAGAGTAAGACCTGCCTCTACTAAAAATAGAAAAAATCAGGTAGCACCTATAGTCCCAGGTATTTGGAAGGCTGAGGCAGGAGGACTGCTTGAGGATTGCTTCATGATTTTGAAGTTGCTGTAAGCTAGGTTGACACCACAGCACTCTAGCAAGCCTGGGGCAACAGAGTGGGACTTTGTCACCAAAAAAAAAAAAAAAATTGGTGGCACCTATGGCTCAAAGGAGTAGGGTGCTGCCCCATATACTGGAGATGGCGAGTTCAAACCCAGCCCCAGCCAAAAACTGCAAAAAAAAAAAAATTAGAAAAAGCATTTTATGAGATCACCAGAGCAATTTGAACATTGTATACATATTTGATGAAATTAAAAAATTATCACTGCTGGGTGCAGTGGCTCACGCCTATAATCTTCCCACACAAGGAGGCCAAGACAGTGGATTTCCTGAGCTCAGGGGTTTGACACCAGCCTGAGCCAGAACGAGACCTTATCTCTAAAAATAGCCAGGCACTGTGGCAGGTGCCTATAGTCACTGCTACTCAGGAGGCTGAGGTAAAGAATTGCTTGAGCCCAAAAGTTTGAGGGTGCTGTGAGCTGTGACGCCATGGCACTCTACCAAGGGCAACAAAGTGAGATTCTGTCTCCAAAAAAAAATTGTTGGGGCTCGGCGCCTATAGCTCAACCGGCTAAGGCGCCAGCCACGTACACCTAAGGTGGCGGGTTCGAATTCCCAGCCCAGACCCACCAAACAACAATGACGGCTGCAACCAAAAAAATAGCCGGGCGTTGTGGCGGGCGCCTGTGGTCCCAGCTACTTGGGAGGCGGAGGCAAAAGACTCGCTTGAGCCCAGGAGTTGGAGGTTGCTGTGAGCTGTAATGCCACGGCACTCTACGCAGGGGGACAGCTTGAGGCTCTGTCTCAAAAAAAAAAAAAATAATAATAGGAGAAGGTCCCTAGTCAGAGTATGAACACAGGATATGCAGTCTCTGATATATGAGATCTTTTTTTTGTTTTTTGAGACAGGAGCCATTTGTGTTTCGAGTATGGCTTTGCAGGATTCTGTAATATGTATGTAGAGAAACATTTCTCCTGGCAATTTGGGGCAGGACGAGGTCTAGCTGCTGGGGATTGGCCACCCGTCTCACCTTTCTGCCATGGTTGATTTCAGATGAGAGTAGTGGCTGCCCAGCAAAGATGAGGATCTACCAGGTTCAAAAATCATAGCTTTAGGAAAGCTCTTATTGGCTCATAAATACTCCACGTGTTGGGGGTAGACTTAAGAAATGGATGACCAGGGCAGCGCCTGTGGCTCAGTGAGTAGGGCACTCGCCCCATATATCTACCGTGTGGTGGGTTCAAACCCAGCCCCGGCTAAATTGCAACAAAAATATAGCTGGGCGTTGTGGTGGGCGCCTGTAGTCCCAGCTACTTGGGGAGGCTGAAGCAAGAGAATCTCCTAAGCCCAAGAGCTGGAGGTTGCTGTGAGCGGTGATGCTACAGCCCTCTACCGAGGGAGACAAAGTAAGACAATGTCTCTTTAAAAAAAAAAGGATGACCATTTTTTTGGTGACTCAAATCCATTATCTGTTTTCCAGAGACCTGCTATTTAAAGAATCCTTGGCAAATTGCTTTGGTTTTATTAGCTTTGTACATTCAGACTGTCATAAGTTTGGCTCTTAACTATATCAGCGGCGTTAGTAATGGGGGCACTGTGTTAAATGCAAACATTATATGATCCCATTTAATCCCAGTACAGTGCCATGAAGTGTTACATATTAACATCTCCATTTTACAGATGAGAAAATTGAAGCTGGGAGGTTAAGAGACTTGTCCAAGGTCATGCAACTGGTTAATGGTAGAGTTTCAATTTGAACTCAGGTATGCCTGGGTTGTAGATGTCATAATGTCTGCCCTGCTAGAGGAGCCTCTTAGAATTAGCTTTCAATTCATTACTTCTTAAGATAGAGGAACGAAAGAAAGAAAAAAAAACCTCCTTTATCATAGCTAATGACCCGCTAATGCTGTTTAGTAGAGTAACCCAAGATAGCTTGGCTTTTTAATACATTTGTGAAATGCTGTAATTTTTTTGTTGTTATTGATGTACTTGTTCAAATTCCTTTTGAGAATGCACATTTATTTTGAAACCAAACCTGTCTTTCTTGCCTACATTTCAGTCAGAACTAAGACATGGTCCGTTTTACTATATGAAGCAGCCACTCACCACAGACCCTGTTGATGTTGTACCGCAGGATGGACGGAATGATTTCTACTGCTGGGTTTGTCACCGGGAAGGCCAAGTCCTTTGCTGTGAGCTCTGTCCCCGGGTTTATCACGCTAAGTGTCTGAGACTGACATCGGAACCAGAGGGGGACTGGTTTTGTCCTGAATGTGAGGTTAGTTCCTGATGACTGATGCATTACCTGCCTCGTTTCCTCTTCTTCCTCTTTCTTCCTTTAATTTTTTTAATTTTTCAAATAATCTAGATAATAGGGGAAACGGAAATTTCTTGCCTTCCACCTGCTCCATCCTGGTCGCCTTATTTTTTGTTGGACCAGCATCAGCAGTGCTTGCAGCCCTGCAGCAATTGGAAAGACAATTGCATTGAATTTTTTTTGCTTCTACCTGGGTCTTTGGATTGTTTCGAGATCTGCAGCCATCTCTGATTCTTCTGTAACGAACATTTTGAAAGTTGACTCCTGAGTCTTTGAGAGTTCACGCATTCTGAAAAGATCTTGGGCTCTTCTCCTTCTTGGATGACATACCCTGCCGTATTGATGACCCATCAACAGTAGCCAAGTGGGAAGACCAGTATTGGTCGTATGTTCTGCGTGGTGGCCGTACGCTGCTTGCTTTTATGCAACAAGTATTTCTTGAGCTCCTGTTCGATGCTGGGGATTCAGCAGTGCACAGAAATAGGCATGAATCATATTCTTTTCAGCAGAAAAGGAAAAATACTGAAATAAGTGAAAGTTATATGTAATGAATTAGAAGAAGAGCACTCTACAGAAAGTGAATTGAGAATGGGAACAGGAAGCCCAGAGGGTTGCAGAGTGTCCCCTCACCCTAACATTAGAGGTCTGGCAGGGCGTCACTAAGATTTGAGAAAGATGTGAGGAGGGGAAGAGTGAGCCATGCAGCCATCTAGGGGAGATCCAGGCAGGGGAAAGAGCAGGTGCAGAGCTGGAGGCCACAGCTCTCTGGGTTAGTGGAGGCAGCATGTGCTTCATTTGTAACAAACTCTGCACGTTAAACCAGTTATTAAACCCATTACTAGGGTTTCCACTGTTCTGAAGGGGCTTTTATTCTTGGTGACTCCCAACCATAATTTTTTTTTTCTTAATGCTAAAAATCAGAATGTCATTCCCAAAATCCTTTAACATGGAATGTCTATTGGGCTCGGAGGTATTGAAGGTAGGTCTCAAGTCAGGATTTCTATGTATGAGATGGAGCGGTTGCCCAGGTGTCTCTGGTGGGAAAAACGCAAGCTATAGGACAGTGTGGTATGCTTTTGTGTAAGGAAAGAAGAAAGACGAGAATGATATGAAAAAAAATTTGAATGCGGATCAATGTGATGATGACATTGTAGTGATGTTCTGCCTCTAAAATGGTAAGAGAGGGCTGCTGTTCTCTTTGGGTTATCCTGGTTGGAGAGATGTGTGGGATATGCTTTGCTCAGCTGTGCCCTCCTCTGCTCTCAGCCTGACCTCATTCTACTGCACTTAGTGGGAGAACTAGCGCCTTTATCAAAGAGAAATTTTTTTATGTTGGCCTTAACTAACTCTTTGCAGTTGGTTAATGATACTGCAGAAAGAGGTAGTGGTGCAGATGGGATGCTTTTGCTGCGTGTAATAGTTCCTGATGAATGGCAGTTGAAACAACAGGGATTTATTATCACGTGTAGGAAGAAGCCAGAGGCAGGGCCAGGCCAGAGTTTGTTCAGAACCAGGCTCTTGCCATCTCATTGTTGAGATGCGTGTTCCCCATAACCTTAAGATGGCTGCTGAGGGGGTTCAGGCGCCATGTGGGGACAGACTAAAATCCCCCTTTATTTGCATCTCTTGTTAACAAGTGGAAGGATTTCATCCAATCATCCCCTAGCTCAGGCGACCTCAAACTACATGCAGCCCACCGAGGACATTTATCTGGCCCACCAGGTGTTGCTGCCTGTCCTGCTTAGCAGCTGGCTTGTCCCGGGGCCTGCAGTCTGGCCCTCCAATGGTCTGAAGGACAGTGAACTGGCCCCGTTTAAAAAGTTTGAGGACCCCTGGCCTAGCTGATTTGCTCTTGTACTTGTTGGTCAATACTGGATTCCTAGTCATCTAGCGGAAAAAAAAAGCTTGAAATATGCTGATGTGGTGCTTTTTGTATTGTAGGACATACAATAGAAAGAGGGCTAGCCAGGAAAGAGGGCTGGGGGTGTGGGAAGTAGCCCAGGTGCTCACCGTGGGTAGTTGCCTAGAAATGAGTCAGAATCAGACCAGCAAGTGTTGTGTGTCGATGATGCAGGGCCTGAATTTCTTCCAGGGCTGCAGTGCTAAGGCAGCCAACCGGATGGGTCAGGCCCCGGCAGCTAAGCAAACAGATAAGTGTCCGCATCGCTCACTGCGTCCAGCTTCTGAGTGGCTCTCGTGTTGGCCTTTTTCTCGACAACCAACGAGACGCATCTCAGGAGTTCCTTTTGGAGCCCCCAGAAATGTGAAGAATGGAAACTGAATCCAGATTATTTGTCGAAAACTTTTCTCAGCTCTTCCTACGCAGATGGTTCAAGAGTGTTTCCTGACATCATCAGAATTTGCTATTTTTGTGGTCCTGCTACATAAGGATTCTGAAGTCTTAAGATATAGTAGTACCAGATTTATATAGCTGAATTAGGTTTCCAGCATTTCTCTGGGCCTCCTCTTCGGTAGGAATTTCCCTGATAGCCCATGGAAATAGATGGCTGGACTCTGCCTCTTGTGCAGTTTGCCAGAATGTCCTGAGTTGAGTTCACATTAGTGGAGATGGAGAAGGAAGTCTTGTTCATTATTAGTCCGATCCATCCCTTTTATTCTTTCTGCAGGGGTGTCATTGAGTTAGTGCCTTGCCAGCTTCCTGAAAGGTAGCCCAGAACCTTAAGAAGATCTGGAGAAGTGGTTGATAAGTATTCGTCCCGTGAAGCGATCACCCGGAAGCCATACATGGCCTTTCCTTTCCTTTCCCACTTTTGAAACCCAAAGATTACAATAAGGACAATTTTCAGGTTCCTGTCTCCCCACGCCTTTCTGAGATCACATCGTCTTCATGAGCTAAAAAACATTTCCTCGTAAGGTGATAAGTGAATTGTCGTGCTTTTTAATTTTTACCCACTGATCTAGACGTTTTGGTCTAGTCCAGGAGACCCACAGGAACTATATATTAAAAGGCCGTGGCATTAGGAAGGTTGAGAACCATTGGTCTAGTAAATGGGCATCTTTGCCAACTGAAACAGCCGGTTAGATGGGAAGTGCGTTCTTTACGTGTGAGTTTATCCAACAAATAGAAGGGAAATAAGCACATGGATAGTAATTTCTTTTTACTAACCGTGCATTTGTATATGATTTTAACTTGTAGAAAATTACAGTAGCAGAATGCATCGAGACGCAGAGTAAAGCCATGACAATGCTCAACATTGAACAGCTATCTTACCTGCTCAAGTTTGCCATTCAGAAAATGAAACAGCCAGGGGTAAGAAGAAAATTCGTCTTGGTCTAAGCGTCCGTGAAAGTAGTGCCTTCTGTTCTCTTAACAGCTTAGCTTTCCGAATACCTTACGTGTTCTCTGGGCCTTCATGCGTGCCCAGATTTGGGCATCTCTGGATTAAGCGTAAGGTACGATGGCATTCAGTAAACTCTGTAGTGAGCATTCTGTGTCCCAAAGGAGTTTAATTGGGAAATGACATATAGTAGAAAGTTGGTGAGGATTTAAGATTCTGATTGGTTGTGAAATGAAACCTCATACCCCATTGGGCAAGGGGGAAGCTCTCTGCCCATTCTCGTGGGAGTTAGTAAAATTCCATTTCAATGACACAGCTGCGTACAGCATAGTTTATTTATAGCTAAGGTCGGCTGATGGAACCTACCAAGTAAAACTCGACCAGTAACATGTCTGTGAGAATTTGGTTAGTACCTTCAATTTTGAAATGGGATTTGATGTACCTGCTTTGCCCCTTAAAGGGCGGAGGCTGGCCAGGTCTGAGCCTCACTGTGATGCTCCGTGTGGCTCTCATATTTACCTATTTATTTTAATGGTTTTCGGGACAATGGCGGAAAAATAACTTGTTTTTTAAAAAATGACTATGACAATATAGTCCACGTAATAATGTCAGATGAATCTGAACTTGAGAATGGGGTTTCTCCTTTCTGATTTGCACAAATGCTCTGTAGAGCTCAGCTGTGACCCTTTGTGAAACTCTGAGTCAGAGTTTGCTTTCGAAATCAAACACATGTATGGAAATGTAGGCTATCAGGGCTTTTAGTAATCACTGTGGTTTTATTTCTTTAAAAAGATCACTTTCTTTTTGAGATTTATATCCTGGAGCATACCAATTGGATGTTGTTAAATTGGGAACCTGTTTGGCTCTTGGATACAATCTCAAATCAATGGAAGCAAAAGTGTACATAGTATCCTCAGTTTAGTTAAAAAATTTTTTTTGGGGGGAAGGCTGCTATGCCATGATTTTTATGCTAAGTATGACAAGGAATAGGCTAAATGAGATCTGCTGAATACTGTTGATAAAAATAATGGGTCATGTAGACTGCTACCAGTGTAGAATTATGTATAAACCAACAAGAAAGATTGGAGAAGGCATTAATTCCTTACATAAGTTGTTTGATATAAAGTCAGTCAAGGCAGAAAGTTGCTGACTTTGTCAAAGCATCTTTTCAGCTTGCAGTGGGTTATAATTGTCAGTCTTCATGTAAGAGGATAGGATCTGTTACTTGGGCACATCGAAAATAATACAAATACCAAAACCAAAACACAAACTGGGCCAGTGATGATCAAAAACTAGGCAAAATTAGAAGATGGAGCAATTTGGAGCTTCCCAAGGTCATGCTTTGTGGAAACCTTTAGAATTGTATTGTCTGGGCTGGGTATGGTAGCTCACACCTGTAATCCTAGTACTCTGGCAGGTTGATGTGGGAGGATCCCTTGAGCTCAGGAGTTGGAGACCAGCCTGAGCAAGAAGGAGACCCCATCACTACTAAAAATAGAAAAATTAGCCAGGCGTGGTGGTAAGTTCCTGTAGTCCAAGCTACTTGGGAGGCTGAGGCAGAAGGATCACTGAAACCCAGGAGTTGGAGGTTGCAGTGAGTATGACACCATTGTAGTCTAGCCTGGGTGATAAGAGCTAGACTGTGTCTCGAAAATCACGCTGTATGGTCTAAAACGTCTCCATTTTTTAAGTCGTTTGTTGGTTTTAATGCTTCGTCTTCCACAGCAATGATGGGTTTGTTCCTGTGTATATTTTCTTTTATAGACAGACGCATTCCAGAAGCCTGTTCCGTTGGAACAGCATCCTGACTACGCTGAGTACATTTTCCATCCCATGGACCTTTGTACATTAGAAAAGGTTGGCCTCTGTCAAAGAACCTCGTGGTTGCAGCCTACAGTTGTCAAGATGACGAAAGATCCCCCACTTCCCATGCACTGTCTTAGATTATTTCCCTGCATTTTCCTTGTTCCATTTTTATTTGGGTAGAAGAACTCTTGATCCCCCTAGCTTCTTTCCTCAGTAACATTCTTCTAAGATGGTAGTGGAGGGTTGAAATCCACGGATAACGCTTCTGCGAGCAATGTCTTGCTTTTTACTTGAAAAAGTCGTAACATCTGAGAGTTAGTGATTTGATTGATGGGAGCCTTACCTCCCCTTTCTTTTCTTTTGGAGGTGCTAATGAGAGCAGCAGGAAGGAAGAAGAGAAAATTAAGTGGTTTGGGGAAACCTCCAGATGAGCAATAAAGATGAGGGCTTCTTAGAACTGGGCCTATTATACTGATAAGGGTATTTCTTGAATGCCTGAAGGTTATTTTAAGCTTACATTAAACTTCCTTGGTAAAAATTACACTTGTGACACTTTATTTAGATGGAGCACATCATCTTGGTGCTGATTTTGCAACTGTTCACAGGAAAACATGGGTAATGAAATGCATCCATAAAGAGGAAACACTATTTCATATTTCTGCTCTGATAACTTAGGAACGATAAATTGACTCTGTTTCGGAAAATAGCACACAGCCTCAAGGTGTGTTGGAAAAAAGAAGGGATTCTGAATAGACAGGGTTGGAATTCTAGCTTTGTAAGTTTAATAGCTTGGGAACTTAGCATATGCTCCTTAACATTACTGTACCTCAGTTTTTCCTTCTGTATAATGGGGCTGATGATAAGTACTGCCTGCCCTGAGTTATCATGAGCTTTACATGAGGCGGTATGGCTGATAAAAAATAATATATGAGGGTGGCGCCTGTGGCTCAGTGAGTTGGGCACTGGCCCCATATACTGAGGGTGGTGGGTTCAGACCCGGCCTCGGCCAAACTGCAACAAAAAAGCCAGGTGTTGTGGCGGGCACTGTAATCCCAGCTATTTAGGAGGCTGAGGCAAGAGAACCACCAAGCCCAGGAGTTGGAGGTTGCTGTGAGCTGTGATGCCATGGCACTCTAACGAGAGCAATAATGTGAGACTCTGTCTCTTAAAAAAATATATTCTGCTTATTGGAAGAACCTACTTGATAAATGACAGCTGCTATAAGATGACAACATTCACGTTACCCTGATAAATTCAGTCAGTACCTTTTTGTTTAGGGTTATAGATCTCAAAAATAATAGTATCTTGGGAAAGGAGTAAAAGAGTGCTAGTACATCTGGCAAACGACTGCTGAGAAAATTATGTGGAGATGCAAGTATTGCTTACTGTGGCTTATTTACACTCACCGGTGATTATGCTCCATGGCTTTTCTTCCCAGAACGCTAAAAAGAGAATGTATGGCTGCACAGAAGCCTTCCTGGCTGACGCAAAGTGGATTTTGCACAACTGCATCATTTATAATGGGGGTGAGTGGCTCAGGTGATCCCTAAGTAGCGAAGTATGCTCTGTGTGTGTTGCACGTTCTTAACACCCTCCATCAAAATGCATACCCGACGGCTAACAACCCAGAGTACTTGTGTGCAGGTTACCGACATGCATAAAAAGGGGCCGTGGCTACGTGAAGTTCAGGGGAAGAGCTGAGGTCCAAAGTGGCTGGAGGCTCTCGGTTGCTGCTACCTCTTACTGTTGTTTCTAGAAACCTATTTTTAATGGACATGTAATTGCTTAAAATACAATGCACGGGTTTTATGTGCCTTCAGTGAATTTGACAGAACGTATTAACTACAAACCCACATAAGATCTAGAACATTTCCATTAGCCTATTTCTTTATTTTTTTTGAGACAGAGTCCCACTCTGTTGGCCTGAGTAGAGTGCTGTGGCGTCATAGCTCGCAGCAGCCTGAATCTCCTGGGCTTATGCCATCCTCTTGGCTCAGCCTCCCAAGTAGCTGGGCCTTACAGGCACTCTCCACGATGCCCGGCTACTTATTCTCTTTGTAGTAGAGACAGGGTCTTGGTCTTGCTCAGGCTGGTCTTCCAACTCCTGAGCTCTAGTAATCCACCTGCCTTGGCTTCCCACAGTGCTAGGATTATCGGCGTGGGTCACTGCGCCCTGCCTCGATTATCCTATTTCATCCCCACCTTGCCTTTCCCTGTAAACCCCAGAAGTGCTACTGGTTTTCTGTCATTGTAGGTGAGTTTTGCATATTCTAGAATTTCCTCCTACCAGTGGAGTCATATCAGTTGCGATATGACTCATCAGTTGAGATCATTGCCCTTTTGGGTCTGGCTTTTTTGGGATTCATTTATGTCGGGTGTAATCAGTGGTTTGTTCTTTTTTGTTGCTGAGCGTGGTATCCGTCAGCCTACCACAGTGACCTTACTGATACTGATGGATCCCCCCTCCTCCCCAGCTTTTGGCTATTATAAATAAAACTTATGTGAACCTGCTCTGTGTGGACATATATTTTTATTTCTCTTGGGTGAGTACCTAGGAGTGGTATTGGTGGACCGTGGAGTAGATTTATAGTTAAGTTTATAATAAATATCATCCAACTGTTTCTGCAAAGTGATCGTATCATTTTATACTCAGCCAGAGGAGTATATAAGTGCTGGTTGCCCATGTGCTTGCCGACACTTGATACCGTCTGCCTTGTTCCCTTTAGTCTTTCTTGAAGGTGTAAAATGTTATGTCGTGGTGGCTTTAATTTGCCTTTCCCTAATGACCAGTGGCATTGAGTATCTTCTCCTGTGTAGTGATATGTATCTATTTTTTGGTAAAGGACCTCTTCACATCTTTCGTTTATTTCAGAAACTGGACAGTATGGAGTTCTTCTTATTCTGGACAAAGTTTTCTTAGTTGTGTTGTCGTGGATTTAGAGCATTGAGTCCTCTGGCCGCAGTGGAGTTTTCCATTCTAATCTTCCCTCTTGGAGATTGCTCATTGCGCCCCACAACATTCTCTCTAAATTTTGGTCATGTCCATCCTCCAATGTCCCGCCCCATCTACCCTGTCGGCTCTTGTCCCCAGGTCCCCTTGCCCTCGGTTGCCCTGCTATAGCAGTCCTACTCCTGTCCTTCAGTGTTGGGCTCTCCGTCCTGTGAGAAGCTTTCCCTGATGTCCCAGACTGTACCAGGCGACCCTGTGAAGGACTCTCACCGTGCCCGTAGTTCCCCGTGTAACATTTTGCTTTCTGAATGGCGCTGATTTGTTTGTTTCAGTCGTTTATTAGGATGTAAGCTCGTCTGGGGTCTGTCTTGTTCCCTGTATTCCCCGCAGGCCCAGTGTAGACTGTTAGCTGGTGTTTAAGACACACGAATGGGCGGGTGTCTGCTTTAAGCACGCAGGTTGCATTATTAACTTACAACGGCCGAGGGTGCAGGGAGGGGGGCAAGGAGAGGCACTAGGCACTGAGAAATTGTGTAAAGATTATAAACTCCAATATATAGAAAGCGCTGGCCCATCAAATCATACGAACAAGTGAAAGAGGTCAGCTGGAAGAGAAACATGCATACGAGCCAGATGGCTGCTGGCCATGTGATGTGCGGGCGGTTATGGGGAACAGGACACTCCTGTCTGGTCCAGGGAGGTCACTGTGGGCAGCCCCAGTGCTCTGTTGGTTAGGAGTTATCAGATCTTCTGTGTTTTCAAGGCATGTTGTGAAATCTTGTCAACAAATTTATAATTTTTGTAAATATTATAAGGTTCAAAGAAAACACGACTCTTTGACCGTCTTTTGTCCTCTGGTTTAGTGCAGTGGTGGAGGATTTCTACACCTGGGCTTAGATGCTTATCTTTTTAGTGAAGTGTTTCATGTAAGCACAACTCCTCTGAGCCTCAGCTTCCTCACTCATTAAATGGGCACATGATACAGCTTCATGAGAAATTAATAAGAAAATGAGCGCCGGGCACATCAGAGCTACTTCTTGCCCTCACTCCCTTCTTGGCTTGGATTCTGCACCAATGGGAAGAGTCAGGTTCCGTTCTACTAACTCCCTTTAGGATGCCAAAGCATTCTGAAAATACCAATCTACAATCTCTAGGGAAACCCACATAAATTGTTCAGTTTCAGAGAAAACAACATGAAAGGCACCAAAAGATTGGTCCACTTTGATGGGACAGATCACATAATTAGAACCAGTATTAGACTCCAGAAACCCCCCTCCCATATAAAAACTTAATCCCAGTGGAAAGCAAGTTAAAATGTTGTTGGAGGTGTAATCCCTAGTCTAGGTCTTGTAGTGTTTCCATTAGAATTAATCCTATTTTCTTGTTCCCTTAGGAAATCACAAATTGACGCAAATAGCGAAGGTAGTCATCAAAATCTGTGAACATGAGGTATGTGTTTCCCACTGTCCCGTTTCAGATGCACCCAGAGTGAGGGGCTGGGGTAGCCGCTGATGTTTCAAGTTGTAGAATCTCCCAGTGGGTAGCCACGGTGATTTGGAATGTGTTGAAGCACAAACAGAACCATTACTCTTTCAGGAAAGTAAAAGCAACCAAGAGGTCCCCATAGCTTAATAAATGCTCTAATCTGAGGGAGGTAGAAGCGACTTTTTATGTTTTACCTGTAAATCATGGGCAAGCACTGGGTATTTTGAGTTTTCTTGGTTGCCTAGATAGAATTCATAGTTTCTGACCTTGGCCCCACAATCTGTGGCATTCGGATATGTCTCTTTCACTCCTCTTGCAGAAGAGGTTTGGGTTTTGACATTTGGGCGAAAGGCCATGACAGTTTCTCAGAGCGCGGTCCAGGTGTCCTGGAGAGAGTGTGTCCCTCTTGCAAATACCCATCCTTTTGATGGTGTGGATGCAATAAACTTGTTGGGCTTGTGGGCCCTGAGACTGTGGGACAGGCAAGCAGCTAAAGTGACTTTGTCTTTATTAGATCCCTCTCGTAAGAATAAAAAACTGAGTTGTAATGACATTCATCCTGCCTGTGTGTTTGCATTCATTCATTCATTTGTAAAGAAAATCTGTTTAGGTATCATTTTGATCCATCTAGAGGTGCATATTTGTACAGAGAGTTTTCTATACTGCCTTGGCACTTAGTTTATCTATTATTTTTTTTTGTATTGAGACAGAGTTCTCAAGCTGTTGCCCTGGGTAGGGTGCTGTGGCATCACAGTTCATTGCAACCTCAAACTCTTGGGCTTAAGTGACTTCTCTTGCCTCAGCCCCCCCAAGTAGCTGGGACCACAGGCGCCTGCCACAGTGCCCGGCTATTTTTGTTGTTGTTGTTATTGCAGGTGTCATTGTTGTTTTTTAGCTGGCCTGCACTGGGTTTGAACCCTCCCAGCCTCTGTGTATGTGGCTGGCACCCTACCCGGTGAGCTGTGGGTGCCACCAGCACTTAGTTTATTTTGAGTATTTTCTATGTTCCTGGGCAATCAAACACACATGAAGAAAAGCATTTTTCCTTGCTGTATAATATTCCTACGAACAATTCATGGACATTTATTTCATTGTCATTTTGGTAGTACCCAGTTTCATCAGCACTTCAGAATAAATAACAGGGTGATGACTATCATTGCACTTCTGATGATAACCTTAGTATACTTTTTACAAATGCCATTCTAGGTCATAGGCTATAAATGCGGCAGAGCCTTTAGGTAGAAACGACTTGATTATCTTATAGCAAAGCTGTAGCAAACTAACAGTAGCCTAGAGTGGATAAGTGTGGTCATTTTTCTGCAGCCTTTCCAATACAGGGGATTCCAGTTTTAAAAATATGTGTATATTTGTTTTACCCCTAATATGATCAGTAAAAATGGTAGCATCTCACTATACTTTTAGTTTATATTTCTTTGATGACAAGTGGTGATGGAGACTGTTTAGGATAGGTTCCTTTGGAATAGCCCAGAAATGGACTGGGCTGGAAGGAGATGCATTCCACCCTTTATTCATTCATTTATTTAGTCATTGGCCAATAAGTCAGTGGGTCGTCTTGTGATTACTGAACACCTGCTGAACACGGCACCTTGTGTGATGACAGGTGGTAAAGAGAAGAAGTTTGATGGTGATGGGAGATAATAGCAATACCAGTACAGTGGTGACATGCCTGGGCTTTGGAGCCCCACTCCCTGAGTCCAAATCCTGACTCTTCCATTTTGCTGCCGTAAGGCCTTGGGCAGGTTACTCAGCTTCTTGGGGCCTCATTTTCTACCTTTGTAAAATGGGGATAATGACAGCCTTGCCTCACAGAGGAGTACGTGACTTAATCCCTGTAGAACACTTAGAGTGATGACCAGCACACTCTAAATCTTTAATAAATGTTAACTCTGATATATTGATGACTGTGTCCCTTGAAGCACTTTATCTCATTGATTTATTCATTGAGGCAGAGTCTCACTCTGGGCTAGAGTACAGTGGCATCAGCCCCCTTCACAGCAACCTCAAACTCTTGGGTTCAAGTGATCCTCCTGTCTAAGCCTCCCCAGTAGCTGGGACTATTGGAGCCTACCACAATACACAGCTAAATTTTGTATTTTTAGTAGAGATGGATGTCTCTAACTCCTGAGCTCAAGGGATCTTCCCACCTTAGCCTCTCAAAGTGCTAGGATTACAGGCGTGAGCCAGCATGCCTTGCCCTCATTTAATTTTTACAACAACGCTATATGGTGGGCTCTGCTATCATCCCTTTATTGCTATAGATGAAGAAATAGAGGCTCAGAGATTTGTAGCTTTCCCCTAAAGTCATAGAACTTGTAAATAGTGGAGTCTGAATTTAGATCCAAAAAGGAAGCTTCCAAGGCCTTTGGTTCTAAGCTATTGTGTCACTCTATGGGAGGAAGTACTTTTGTAAGAAAGAAAAGGACAAGCCAGGCATGGTGCCTTAGGCCTGGAATCCTAGCACTTTCGCAGGCTGATGCAGGTGGATCACCTGAGCTCATGAGTTCGAGACCAGCCTGAGCAAGAATGAGACCCCATCTCTAAAAAAAGATAGCCAGGCATTGTGGCAGGCACCTGTAGTCCTAGCTTCTGGGGAGGGTGAGGCAAGAGGATCTTTTGAACCCAACAGTTTGAGGTTGCTGTGAGCTATGACACTACAGTTCTCTACTAAGGGCGACATAGTGAGACTCTTGTCTCAAAAAAAAAAGGGGGTGGAAAAGGACAGTAAGTTAAATGAATTTTCAGGTTGTCAGTAGAAATAAAATAGGACAGTGTGGTATTAACTGCTCTGGTCAGTATGGTTAGAGGTGCACAGAAATTGGTCATGGCATGCAGAGGAGGCAGGAGTGGTGTGAAGGGCTTGGGGAGCAGAGCTGGTATGAGATGAGCTGAGAAAGGTGAGCCGAGGCCTGGTCAGACTTGGCTTGGAAGGAACTGATCAGGTGTTTACATTTTATTGTTACCCAACTTGGCACTAATGACATTTGGGGTCAGAGAATTCTTTGTTGTGGAGTCTGTTCTGTAGATCATAGGTTCTGGCAGTGCCCTCCTGCCTGATTGTGATAACCGGAAATGTCTCCAGACATGTTCCCACAGGAACATGTGGAAGGGACAGACAGCCCTGATAGAGAACTTCTGGTGGAAGGGCAAGTCACTGGAAGGACAAGGTCAAATTCATGTTTGTAGAAGACAGCTCTGGCTGGTGCATGGGGAAGGGCCATAGGGCAAGAGTTGAAGCCGGGGTATATGGGAGCCAGCTTTCGTATCGGTACAGTGAGAAGGATGTGGCTTGGACTGGGTGGGAGTGTTGGGAACGGTGAGAGGCCGTTGGATTCATCCTCCACGGATTCCTGCCGTGGGGCTTTGTTTAATCTCATCATTCAGAATCATCAGGCATTTATTGAGGGCTGCCAGATGTAAGACCCCTGGGGTGACACATCCTAATGTATTTTTTGCTTTACAGATGAATGAAATCGAAGTATGTCCAGAATGTTATCTAGCTGCTTGCCAAAAACGAGATAACTGGTTTTGTGAGCCTTGTGTAAGTTGGATTCACTTTGCTTATTTTGTTTACTGAACCCTGTGCTTTTGATGGCTATCCAGAGACAGCTTTCTTCAGTGGCTTATCAGATGAAACTTTGGGTGAAGTTTAACAAAACAATTTTCTTTCTTTCTTTCTTTTTTTTTTTTTTTTTTGAGACAGGGTCTTTCTTGCCTGGGTTAGAGTATAGTGATGTCATGATAGCTCACTATAACCTCAAACTCATGGCCTTAAGAGATCCTCCTGCCTAAGCCTCCTGAATCTGGGACTACAGGCGTGTATTACCTTCACACTCAGTGATTTTACTCATTTTTTGTAGAGACAGGGTCTTGTTCCTGCTCTTGTTCCTGAACTCCTGTCTTCATGTGGTCCTCCCATCTGGGTCTTCCAAAGCACTTAGGATTGCAGGCATGAGCCACCGCACCTGGTCTAAAATAATTTTTTGCTGATGAAGTTATGGCAGGGTGAAAATAATCCAGGTGGGATAAACCCCTTAGACTGAAAGTTTGTGAGCAGAGGTGGAGCCATGGTTTGCTGGGTTTATTTGTCAGGGTAGAGTGAAGGGAGCTGGTGAGAGACATGGGATGGGCCAGAGCAAGGCAGGCAGTGTGGCAAGACTTAGAGCGGCGTTATCATTTGCAAGTCGTGCTGGGTCTCTATTAAGAGATTTGGAAATACTTTCCTCGATTAAGTCCACATTCTCTCCAAATAATGGTTTTTATGGGGAAGAAAGTCACTCTAGTGTCTCGCATGGATCTGTATTTACCAAACCAGAGAAATACATCACTGGAGTGGGCTGGTGTGTGTTTTGAGGGGGAGACTAGAGTCTCAGGGGGCTCGGAGGAGGGCAAGATAGGGCAAGTCAAGTTGAGAAAACCTATTTTACATTTCCTCCTATCTTTTGGAGATTAACGCCTCAGCAGCTAAGTCTCGCTGTAGCCTTTGATAAAGAATAAAGGTAGCTAATGTGGTCCCTCATTGTATGCTGGGCCTGGTGCACACTTAATCCTAGCTCAACAGAGGGTATAGGTGTTGTCTGTGTGTGTGCTGCATAGGAAGGTTAGATCTCTTGCTCTTGGCCACCCAGGGAGTAGCACAGCTGGGGTTCAAGCCTGGTTTTTTACTTTGTTTAAATTCGGTTCTTCTCAATTTCACCATGTAAGCCCATTCCCAGTGTTGTCCAGGAATCGTGGCCACACACCTTCTCGGGAATACCGCGTGGGCAGACCCTGCCCAACACGCTTCTCTTCCCTTTTGGGGCCTGTATCCCTCAAACCTGCTTCATCCTCACACACCAAGCTTATATGAGTACCTTGCTGTCAAATATGTATATACTCTGGATTTTGTTTCTCTTTTCCTAGAGCAATCCACATCCCTTGGTCTGGGCAAAACTGAAGGGGTTTCCATTCTGGCCTGCAAAAGCTCTGAGGGATAAAGATGGGCAGGTTGATGCCCGTTTCTTTGGACAACATGACAGGTGGGTCTTTAAAACAGACTTTGCATGTGTAGCTTTCAGTGAACCTTTGCTACTGTCATGGAGAAGCAAAGAAGGGAGGATGTGGCTGTTACTTTGTTTATTGCTGTGATGCCAACCTTTGATCTTATCATTGAAAAATATTTTCTGTGTTGTGTTAAGCTCGATGAATGTGCGTGGGCTTCTGTTTTTTTTTTTTTTTTTTTTCAGGAATCTTAGAATGTTGTTTTCAGGTATGTTAGAATGCAATCTTGCTTTACTGGTTCTGTTGATGAAACCAGCATTGGAATGGGTTCCATGGCTATTTTAAGTGCCACTGTTTCTTTTTCTTCTTTAATTTTCTTTCAGGAGTAAATTAAACCTCTGTATAAATTGCTTTTCAAAATAACGATTTTCAAGGACCAGAAGTATTTTCCCAGATTGCCAGTAAATGAATCTCTTATCGTAGTGCTGAGTAGTTCCCTCCTGTTCTCTTTTCTTTGAAGCTACAATGGGAAATTATAAGGGGTTGCTGTTTTGACAGGTATATACCCTCTTTCCCAGGCTTCTGCCCTCCCCTTTCCCTCTGCACAAGGCAGAGTGAGTTATTCCAGGTAATTGTAAGCAGTTCCTTTTAGCATGGAGCTCCCTGTGTGCTTAAGAATGACAGGTAGGCCGAGATGAGCAGCCATTAATATCTTAGCTCTCTTTTAGTAAGTAATGTTATGATTACATGACGCAAAGATTCCATCAAGGCCTCACAGGCAGTTTGAGAAAGTGTGTGAGTGCACAGAGGAGACTATTTAAAATACGTGTCCTAAAAAATTATATATACCCTCAGATCATACAGAAGGTTTATATATAATGTATGTATTTATTTATTTTCATTTTTATTTTGGAGACAGGGTCTCACTTTGTTGCCCTGGATAGAGCGCTGTGGCATCATAGCTCACAGCAACCTCAAACTCTTGGGTTTAAGCGATTCTGTTGCTCAGCCTCCTAAGTAGCTGGGACTATAGGCACCTGCCACAATGCACCCTGTGGTCCCCCTAAACCCAACCCCCACCCCCCACCCCTCACCCCACCCCTGGTTTTAGAAACTGGGTCTTGGTCTTACTCAGGCTGGTCTCAAACTTGTGAGCTTGGACAATCCACTCACCTCAGCCTCCCAGAGTGCTAGAATTACAGGCATGAGCTACCGTGCCTGGCTGATACAATTTATATTTTTAAAGAACAGAATCTCAAAGATAGCTCTGTTTGTTAAATTCTGCTTGTCATCTTGCAGCTCAAAGAAAAAGCATGAATTCCAAAGTAATCTGCAAAATCATTTACCAGGCATCCCAGGAGTTCATTGTCAGGAGATAAAATGGAAATTAGTTAAGATAATGCTGGGTTCAGTAGGCAGTAGCATGCTTTGATTTTAACTACTTAACATTGGAAAGCTCCCCAAAATTCATTTATTCTTTTATTCAAAGAAATGCATATTGGGTGCCTGCTGTTTCCCAGGCTGTGTACTAGATGCTGGGACACAAGAGTGTGCCAGGCAGGTCCCTGCCTGTCTAAAGGCTGACATCCTGGTGGGGAAGGTGGCTAATGCAGAAGTGATCACAGATCAGGATGTATGGGGATTAGCAAGAGCAGAGGCTCGGGGTCAGGGAAGGACTGGGGCTCAGAGTGTTCAGGGAAAGCCAGGAGCACAGTGTGGTTTAAAATAGGCTGAGCGGAGGGGAGGATGGTAGGAGATGAGTCACAGGGGTGGGCAGGAGTTTGGTTTTTATTTGAAAATCAGGAAGAATTTGTGGTAGGCTGTATGTCCATCCCGCCTCTTCATCACAGCATGGCAGGTGTAAAGCATCTTGACAGCTTGAGACAGTGTGGATATGTAGTAGAACCTCTGTAAGTTGATCCAAAAGGGACTGTCAGTGTATGGGAGTGGTCACCGTGAGGAACTAGACCTTCCGCATTGATAGGTTCATGTGATACGTGTCTGGTTTATGAAAATTAGGTCAACTTAGGGAGATGGTCAGTGTAGGGAGGTGATCCGTGTAGAGAGGTGGTCAACTACGGAGGTTCTACTGTATATACTTAGGGTACAGGCAGGTGGGGAAAAAGTAGTCCTTGCTCCCATGGACCATATATTCCCAGACCTTTGGAGTTGATGATTCTGGTCTCCGCTGTGATCTGTCCTCAAGGACCCTTTGTTCCTTACAGATAGCCATGGAAGGAGGCTTAGAGGGCATTGAGAGCTTCACAGAGGCTCTCTCCCCAAAACTTGCAGGTTTGGGCTTTGATTCTGTAAGGGAGCTGTTGTAGAAGCGAGGCCCCTTCTGTTCCTTTGTGCAAAAGAAAGTAGCCTGAGTTTTCTGCCCCCTCTTCATGCCTGTCTTGTCTTCTGTCTCTTCTGAGGGAATGGGATGTGCTGTTCATTTGGGAGGAGGGAGCGCCTTGAAGGAGTTGCTAAGGGCATTCCACAGTGGCAACACCAGGGAGGTCTAGGAGTATTTCAGTTGGCGTTGGGAGGGATTTGACAGCTCCTCAGAGGCGGTTGGTCTTCATTCTGAGACACATTCTTATAGCAGAACAGGGCAGCTTTATCCACAGCCTGCTCTGGGTGAGACTCAGGAACCAGATGAGAAGGGAGGCTCCGAGAAGCCTGGTACTTAGGGCTGTAAAGCCAAGACCTATGTCTGAACATGCATGAGCCGTGTACGTCAGGACAGCAGAATAAGGAATTGTAGAAATACCACATGTTAATTGTCAGGTTCATAAATACTCAACCAGAGTGAGCCTGTGAAGGCTCTTACACAAATCAAGGCATGTTCTGGAGAATCTCAGCGCATGTTTTTTGTCCCTTAAAAGAATTAATTTTTTTTGTTGGGGAAGGTGGTTTATTTTACAGACATACACATACAATAATGTAAAAATACAGAAAATATTTTATTAATGCCTACCAAGTTTAATTAAAAATTAAAAAACGCTCACATGAATTGAATGCCTGTTGTGCACCAGGCAAAATTTAAGTGCTTTTTTGTAGATGCTCTTTTTATCTCCATAGTACTGATAAGAAAACTGAGGCTCAGAGAAGGTAGTACCTAGCCCAGGTTCACACAGCTGGGAAGAAGCCAAGCCGAGCTTGGAACTGAGACAGTGCAACTCCATACTTTGTCCCTTCCAGGCTTTATATTGGAAAGCAAATCTAATTTCCCTGTAATAAATAGACAGGGAAATGATTTGTAAATGATTTCCTGGGCTTGCTGTAAGGAAAAGAAACCCTTTTTTTACTTCCCTGATGAGCAGTTTCATGGAAGGCCCTTGAGAAGGTCAGGTCTTGACACCAGACACAAGTCAGGGTGGGGTGGGACAGGTCAGAAGAGCTATGGACTGATGAGCCCCTGGTAGTGCTGCTTTAGGTGCTTTTTCTTTGCTTCTCTTGACACCTGGGGGTCCCTGCTGCTCCTCAGATGTGTCCTGTCCAGTCCAGATCTTCACCCACCTGGTTGAAGCTACAATTCCCCTTGAGGCAATCTCTTCCCTTGAGCGTGCTGGCTCCAGCTCAGCTGTGTTCCCTCTGGCGGGAGATGTGGTTCTTCAAGTCTCAGCAGAGAGATAGCAGTTGGAATGTATGAGAAGCTGGTAATTTCCAGCATGCTGAGCAAACAGTTAGATATTTTCAGGGTATTTAGTTTCAGTTTGTGTTGTAATCCAGTATCATAGAGAGTTGCAAACGGCCTGCCTGTGTCCTGCCCCCTGGAAATGCTCTGATTTCCCCTGGGTTACTTTCTCTTAAAAATAAAAATTAGATGCTACTTGTTTGAAATACACTTAAAATGTAACATAAAAAGTTCAATTTTTTTTTTCTGGTTCTCTTTGAAACTTGGGAAGACTTGGCAGTTTGGGTCCACATTCCTACAGGGTCACTTTGGATAGCAACTGAGTTTTCTACTTCCCTGAAGTCTAATTTGTTCCCATTGCTGTATGCCTGGCTGGAGTTCATGGTCTAAGAAATCTAAAAGGCCTCCTCACTGTTGCCAGCTGCCCAGCTACTATTTGGGTTGAGGCTGGGGCATCATTTTTGTGGTAAACATACATCCTGGATGTCCCTACGCGGGCTCTGCTGTCACCCATAGCATGGCCTTCAGTGTTCCTGATTCTCACTGTGGTTACTGGTTCCAAAACAGCAGCTGCTTGCATTTTTGCTCGGACAGGTCTCTGCATAGGATGTGGGCACGTAGGGTGTCCATAGTAGCAAGATGGACCTGGCCTTGAATGGGAGGTGGAGGGTACCCAACCGAAGGCCAATGGGCTGTTTTTTAGTGATTTTCTGTATGAATTATCTCACATTCAAAAGCATGCACCTCCTCTTAGGGATGTGGTTTTCCAAAGTTCTTCTACCCCTGTTCGGAATCTCAGTGAGAGAAAGGCAGCCTCTCCCTCATGTTCATGTGCAGCTGAGTGAGATCTGGGGAATAATAACCTTTTCGAATGTATTGTCTGGGATACGGTGACTGGTTTCTTACTCCACCAACTGAAAAGCAAAGGGAATTTATTTTTTAATGGAATAAATGACTAAGTCCATGTAGCCTTTTAACATTTTAGCTAAGTTTGGTTGTTCATGTTCTGTTCTCACGATAGAACCTGTCTGTGAACTGGATCGTCAATTAGCCATTCAAACCAAGTCGTCTTAAGAAAATAGGATACGTGTTTGAGAATCCTGGCAAACGCACCAGGCTATTTTGGTTCCCGTTAAGAAAATAAAGCAACCTTGGAAATTGCTAAAGTTGACTTAAAATAGTCTCTTTCTCTGTTACCCTCCTAGGGCCTGGGTTCCAATAAATAATTGCTACCTCATGTCTAAAGAAATTCCTTTTTCTGTGAAAAAGACGAAAAGCATCTTCAACAGTGCCATGCAGGAGATGGAGGTGTACGTGGAGAACATCCGCAGGAAGTTTGGCGTTTTTAACTACTCTCCATTCAGGACGCCCTACACACCCAATAGCCAGTACCAAATGCTGCTCGATCCCACCAACCCCAGTGCCGGCACTGCCAAGATAGACAAGCAGGAGAAAATCAAGCTCAACTTTGACATGACGGCGTCCCCCAAAATCCTGATGGGCAAACCCATGCTGAGCGGGGGTACGGGCCGCAGGATTTCTCTGTCCGATATGCCACGTTCCCCCATGAGTACAAACTCTTCGGTGCACACAGGCTCCGACGTGGAGCAGGATACTGAGAAGAAGCCCACATCCAGCCACTTCAGTGCCAGCGAGGAGTCCCTGGACTTCCTGGATAAGAGCACAGGTCAGCCCTGGTGGGGAGGGGTAAAGGGAGGAGGGGACTGATTGGATACTTGGGTGGTTTCCTCAGGTGTCTGGTCAGTTGGGAACCACAGGGGAGCACATTTTTATAAGTAACCGGATGGGATTCTTGCTATGAGTATTCCCAAGAGGCTTGGGGGCTGGAGATCATTTCTACAAGTGGATAGAGATGGCTGCACATCCATCAGAGTTCACTTCAAATGTCCCCTGCCTTTTGAATGAATCACAACTTTTCATAACTCTTTTCTCATTCCCCAAATTTTTGTTTTGGTTCGGCGCCTGAAGCAATGGTTACAGCTCTAGCCACATGCACTGAGGGTGGCAGGTTTGAACTTGCCCCGGGCCTGCTAAATCAGCAATGACAACTACAACAAAAAAATAGCTGGGCATTGCGGTGGGCGCCTGTAGTCCCAGCTACTTGGGAGGCCGAGGCAAGAGAATTGCTTAAGCCCAAGAGTTGGGGGTTGCTGTGAGCTGAGATCCTATGGCACTCTATTGAGGGAGACATAGTGAGACTGTCTCAAAAAAAAAAAAATAGTTTTAATTGAAAGTTTCTTTTTCTACCAAAACAATACATTCACACCAAATATTCAAATGTTAGTGAAACATAAAAAAACTTGAAAATAGGGCAGTGCTGTGGCTCAGTGAGTAGGGCACCAGGCCCATGTATCAAGAGTGGCAGGTTCAAATCTGGCCCCAGCCTAACTGCAACAAAAAATAGTGGGGCATTGTGACGGGCACCTATGGTCCCAGCTACTTTGGAGGCTGAGTCAAGAGAATCACCTAAGCCCAGGAGTCGGAGGTTGCTGTGAGCTGTGACACCACAGCACTCTACCCAGGGTAATAAAGTGAGACTCTGTCTCTTAAAACAAACAAACGAACAAAAATAAAACAACAACTTGAAAATATAATACTATCTCCCCCAGAGCTATCCCACTCCCTTATTAATCACTTTGGTTTACAATTGTGTTGTGTTTTTGAGACAAGCTAAGGTGCAGTGGTTAAGAATGTAGAGGTGAGTCTCAAATCCCAGCCCTGACACTCACTAGCTGTGTTGGTAACCACTTTATGCCTTAGTTTCACCATCTGTACATGACGATCATAGTATGGCCTACTTTTGTAGGTGCTTAGAAGGATCAAATGAATTAATCAAGGTGCTTAGAACAGTGCCTGAAATAGTTAAGTACTGCCAAGAATGTTAGCTACTGGCTGAGCCCAGTGGCTCGTGCCTGTCATCCTAGCCCTCTGGGAGGCCAAGGCAGGTAGATAGCCTGAGTTCAGGAGTTTGAGACCAGCCTGAGCAAGAGCGAGACTAAAAAATAGAAAAACTAGCCAAGTGTTGTGTGTGTGTGGGGGTGTCTATAGTCCCAGGTACTCAGGAGGCTGAGGCAAGAGGATCTCTTTTTTTTTTTTTTTTTTTTTTTTAGACAGAGCCTCAAGCTGTCCCCCTGGGTAGAGTGCCCTGGCATTACAGCTCACAGCAACCTCCAACTCCTGGGCTCAAGCGAGTCTCCTGCCTCCGCCTCCCAAGTAGCTGGGACCACAAGCACCCGCCACAACGCCCAGCTATTTTTTGGTTGCAGCTGTCATTGTTGTTTGGTGGGCCCGGGCTGGGGATTCGAACCCTCCACCTTGGGTGTACGTGGCTGGCGCCTTAGCCGGTTGAGCTATAGGCGCCGAGCCTTCAGATGCTTTTTCTGAATCTATCGAGGTATCGTGGACTTCTGTCCCTCATGTTGGTAATGTGGTGTATCATGTTAATTGACTGTTGTGTATAATTCTTGATTCCCAGGGATGAGTCCTCCTTGGTCACGGTGTATGATTCTTTTACTGTGCTGTTGAGTTTGGTTTGCTGGCATGTTGCTGAGGACTTTGCATCTGTGCTTATCAGAGATAGTCACCTTTAAGTTTCTTTCCTTGTAGTGTCTTTAGGTATCAGAGTACTGCTGGCCTCATGAAACGCAGTATTGTCTCCTCTTTAAAGTTTTGGAAGAGGCTTGGTGCCTGTAGCTCAGCAGCTAGGGCACCAGCCATATATACTGAGGCAGGCAGGTTCGAACCCAGCTCTGTCTGCCAAACAACAGTGACAGCTGCAACAAAAAATAGCTGGGCATTGTGGCGTGTGCCTGTAGTGCCAGCTACTTGGGAGGCTGAGGCAGGAGAATTGCTTAAGCCCAGGAGTTGGAGGTTCCTGTGAGCTGTGACACTACCGCACTCTTCCGAGGGCAACATAGTGAGACTCTCTCTCAGAAAAAAATAAAATAAAATAAAATAAAACTAGGGCGGTGCTGTGGCTCAAGGAGTAGGGCACTGGCCCCATATGCCAGAGGTGGTGGGTTCAAACCCAGCTCAGGCCCCCCCCCCAAAAAAAAACCCTAAAACTGTAAAATAAAGCTTTGAAAGAGTTTAAGAATGATTGGCATTAACTTCTTAAATGTTCTTGGGAGAATTTGCCAGTGAAGCTGTCTAGTCATGGGCTTTTCATCGTTGTGAGACTTTTGATGATTGATTCAGTCTACTAATTAGTTATAGATCTGTTCATACTTTCTGTTTCTTCATGATTTAGTCTTGGCAAGTTGTCTGTTTTTTGGAGTTTATCCGTTTCTTCTAGGTTATAGAGTTTGTCACGTGTACTTGTTCAGAGGAGTCTTTGATCCTTTGTATTTCTGTGGCATTGGTTGTAATGTCTCCTTTTTCATTTCTGATTTTGTGTATTGAGTTTTTTTTACGTTACTCTAACTAAAGATTTGTCAATTTTATCTTTTCAGAAACCCCAGCCCTTTCATTTATTTTTTTCTATTACTATTTCATTCTCTATTTCTTTTATTTTTGCTCTAATCTATATTATTTCTTTTCTGTTCCTAACTTTGGGATTAGTTTTTCTTTTTCTAGTTCCTTGAAATATAAAGTTAGATTAAGTTTTTTCTTAATAGGGCATTTTTTAGTATAAAGTACTGTGTGCTCTTAGAACTGGGTTATTGTATTCTATAGGTTTTGTCAGGCTGTGTTTTTATTTCCATTTGTCTCAAGGTATTTTCTGGTTCACCTTTTGGTTTCTTCTTTAACCCACTGGCCATTGGGGAATATACTCCAGGATTTTTCTGGGTGGTACTTTCCTACATTTTCTCTCTCTGTGTTGTGATTCTGACTTTGTTCTTTTGATCTCCTTGAGCATCTTTGTGATGGTTGTTTTGAATTCTCTTGTGAGATAAATCATACGTTTCCCTTCCATTATGGTTGGTTTCTGGAGACTTCTATTGTTCCTTTGGTGCATAATTCCCTGTTTCTTCATTTTCTTTGACTCCTTCTGTTGGTATCTGCACATTAGGGGAAAAAATAGCCACCTCTCCCAGTGTTCACAGACCGGCCTTGTGCAAGAGAACACTTTGACCCCCAGCCCAGCAAAGATCCTGGGAGCCTCTCTTACAGTCCTGCTACTCCAAACCACGGTCTTTGCTCTTAGCAGCTTCTCGGTATGGGAAGTATGCTGGGTGCATCGATGCTCTAAGACAGCTGAGGTAGAAGCCAGTCCCTTGAGAGCCCCCAGAAATGTTAGCATGTTGGACATGTGGTCTACTGTCTTCCTCCCCAGGGAGAAGCTGGGATCTGGGTTTTTTCCCCATTTGCTCTGCACTGAGCCTCGGGTGGGGCAATGGCCACTGCTTATGTGCTTGTTCAAATTGTTGTCTCTGCTATTATTGGTCCCCAGATGTCTAAGCATTCCAGGTTCCATTAGTGCTATACAGCTGTCCCTTGGGCAGCTCTTAGAAAAGTCACAGTGTTTGATAGAAAGGCCACCTTTGTCTTTCCTCAAGAGCAGCTGGGAGCTGCAGGTTTAAGAGTGGGTGAGGTCTCCAGTTGTCCTCCTGGCTTTATTTGGCTGGGTTCAACTTGCCCAGGGTGCAGAAGCCCTCATCTAGTTTTAAGATTTCTCACAAAAGGAATTTGTATGTTGTTGAATCAGTGTGTTCCTTGGGAGGAGGATCTAGGGCTTTCCCAGTCTGCCGTCTTGTCAGTGTCACCCTATCGTTTATTTTTCATAAATTAGAAAAATATAAATAAAATCCTCATCCTGGAAACAAAATGATGTGACTTTAATGGGTCTTTAAACTGAGTTTGGATGTGTAGACGAACTCTGATGCCCTTATCTTAATAAGTAAAGCAGATATCTCTAGTCCCATTTTAATACTTTTGAATTTGGAATACTTCCTAATCTGTTGGGGTAATTAATTTCTTCTATTTCTGCATATCAGTTATTGCTTCAAATATTTCTTGCAACTGTGCTATTTAGAGCTTGAACAGGGAAATATTTTACTTGTGTTTTGATTAACACTTTCAGGCTAAAAAAATTAGGTAAGTATGCTTTTGGTTTGTGTAGCAGACAAACCCCAAGTAATTAGATAATTCACGAACGTGTTAAGTCTATTGAAATGTTTATCTTCTGGTTTTCAGAGTTTTTTATTTGAGTTGGTACTCTTTCAAGTCATCTTATGTTTGTGAATTATTTCAGAATACTTGCTTGCTTATCTTAGCTTGTATTTATGTTGTGAATGTGGTTATCTGCTGTGAGGAACATACTCAGCATTGAATAATTATTTCTGTGTAGATACGTATTACACACATATTCTACATGCAAGCACACACGCATCTAGCACGTTTATAGATATGTACTATATACGTGTAAGCATGGATCATGGGTCCATATACTTTTTCTGTTATATACATTTATATGCTTTATATATTTTATGTTTGTATACATATATTAATACAAGTATATACACGTATATATTATATGCAATAGGATAAAGTACCTTGCATTCCTTTTAATTCAGAATACTCAAAGATCTTAATTATATTTCTTTAAATATTGAATAAAACTTCTTGAATTTCTTTTTTTGTGCTTATTGTTTGTGGTTTAGGGTTTTTTTTTTTAATGTGTGACAGAGTCTTGCTCTGTTTCCTAGGCTAGAATTCAGTGGCCCAATCTTAACACACAGCAACCTCAAACTTCTGAGTTCAAGCCATTCCCCTGCCTCAGCCTTTTGAGTAGCTGGGACTGTGGGCACCTGCCACAACTATGCGTGGCTAAATGCTTTTTATTTTTTGTAGAGATGGAGATCTCATGATGCTCAGGGTGGTTGTGCACTCCTGGCCTCAAAGATCTGCTTGCCTCAGCCTCCTAGAGTGCTGGGATTACAGGCGCGAGCCACTGTGTTAGTGGCTTACTTGAATTTCCAATTATTTTTCCTTTTATTTTCCCAACCTTTAAAAATATTTTGATGGTGTCTGTTAAAAAATGATGTAGCATGGGTGCAGACTGGCTGTGTCAGCACACAGGGCTTACGCTTGCCTTTCTGGGTGTCATGACTATATGACTTTAGACCTTTTTGAGAGCATGTATTATCAATAGCAGTGTAATTATATATATATATATATATATTTTTTTTTTTGAGACAGAGTCTCACTTTGTCACCCTAGGTAGAGTGCTATGACATCATAGCTCACAGTAACCTCAAACTCTTGGGCTCAAGTGATTCTTTTGCCTCAGCCTCCCAAGTAGCTGTGACTATAGGCGCCTGCCACAATGCTCAGCTATTTTTTAGAGAGGAGGTCTCACTCTGGCTTAGGCTGGTCTCAAATCTGTGAGCTCAGTCAATCTACCTGCCTCGGCCTCCCAAGGCCTGGGATTACAGGCATGAGCCATTGGGCCAGGCTTTTTTTTTAAAGTTTTAATCAGAAGTAAAAGAGTAGGGAAATAGAATCACTTGTTTTTCTGTTACTACTTATAGAAACAGTAAGTTGAGAAATATAAATAAATTGAATGGACTTAGGAAAATATTTAAGTTGGGCAGCACCTGTGGCTCAGTGGGTAGGCGTCAGCCCTATGTACTGAGGGTGGCAGGTTTGAACCTGGCCCTGGCCAGACTGCAACAGAAAAATAGCTAGGCATTCTAGCAGGTGCCTGTAGTCTCAGCTACTTGGGAGGCTGAGGCAGGAGACTCGCCTAAGCCCAGGAGTTGGAGGTTGCTGTGAGCTGTGACGCCATGGCACTCTACCAAGGGCAATAAAGTGAGACTCTATTATATATATATATATTTTTTTTTTAAGTCACCTAATGGAGGATTTAACATTTTCTTTTTATTAAAACAGTACCATTTATTATAATTCAGAAGTAAAACTCTTGCTTCCTCTCTACTATTACTATCAAATACCCCAGTTACATTCTTTTTTTTTTCTTCTTGAGACAGAGTCTCCCTTTGTCACCCTCAGTAGAGTGCCATAGCATCACAGCAACCTCCAACTCTTGGGCTTGAGCGATTCTCCTGCCTCAGCCCCCAAGTAGCTGGGACTACAGGCGCCCGCCACAACGCCTGGCCATTTTTTGGTTGCAGCCATCATTGTTGTTTGGCAGGCCCCGGCTGGGGATTCGAACCCGCCCCCTTAGGTGTATGTGGCTGGCACCCTTAGCCGCTGAGCTACAGGTGCTGAGCCCCCAGTTGCATTCATAGAACAGCTACTGTTAACAGCCTGTGTTCTGTGTATGTGCAGGTGTGTATGTGTGGTATGCATATGAGTCAAGGATGGAACTGTGTATACATGGACACAAGGTCTACATATATCCTAAAAAAGTTCAGCATTAGTACTTTTTTGTCTTGAATGAGTTAAATATATTCTTCCCCACATACTTTGAAGAAAAGTGGTTAACTTGACGAGCACGTTAAACATACAGCTACATACGGTCCTTCGGTTTATTTATTTGAAACCTTTTTTGTAATTATTCTAGTGGTATAGACTAGAAGTAAAATGTCTTCAGCATAGATTAGTTTTTAAAACCTTTTTCTGAAAACAGAAATTTTTAATTTGTGTGAAAGGTTTTACCCTAAATACATATTCTTAATCTCCTTCATACTGAAAATAACGGGTTGTCTTTGGGGAGTGGGATTATTGTGAATATGTAAGGGAGGGCTGAAGGGGGGGCATCCTCTTATTTCTGTACCACGTTGAGTTTTCTTTTTAAAGCACTAAACATATCTTTTATTAAAAAGTTATGACAGAAAACGTTTTAAAACATATAGTGACATAAAGATAATTTTTAAAAAATGTTTTCAAAACAGAGCTCATTGTGTGGTTTTGTTCCTCTTGGTTTTAGGCCTGTGTGGATGTAAGAGCCAGCTCAGTGTTCTGGCAGCAGATGGATTTTGTGGACAGCCTCCACGGTCATCCCAAGCTGCCAGAATGGCTGTCTACACATCCTTCTCATGGAAACCGGGCCGAGTACCTGGATAGACTTATCCCGCAGGTGAGCTAACACTGTGTGAGGCAGGAAATTATTTTTACTGTACTGTTCATTTTAATGAGGTTAACTCCTTTTGGTTAGGAAAAGAATTCTAGCCTGCCAATTATTTTGTTTACTTTAATTATGGATTATTAGTTTTTAAGGAATTTGACTAAAAAGTAAAATTCTGCTTATCCACAAGTCCTGGAGAATAAATTGCTGTGTACAGTTGACTTTTCTGGATGGTAAAGTATCAGACCTTTAACTGATTTGGTGAAAGCTTAAAACTTAAGGCATATTAGTTTTTTTAAAAAAAAATATTGATCATAATTCAGTCTTTCATTGGTGCTTTAAGCTTTTTATTAAAAATACCAGTTAATGATTTGCATAAAATTTTGGGGTCAAGTGAGTATTAATTACAATAGCAATGCCAGGGGGGGTTTTTTGTTTTTTTTAGGAAAAGAAATCATGTTAGTCCATTTCTGGTTCTGGTTATTTAATTCTTTACAGAGATAAAGTGAAACGTGGGCTGTCTGGCTCTTCGTTTTTTGTAGGAGTCATTAATGGTCAAGCTGAGGCAGCTTTCTCCCAAGTAGTTTTTATTCACCTTGGAGAAGTTTTTGATTTGTTAACATCATTCAGAAATGCTTTCTGTGGTTTCCACGTCAGCACCGAGTGGTGCCGGGGCCTTTCCAAGCCAAGCTCTCTTCTGTGTCACTTCCATTAAATTTCTGGTGGGTTATGAAAGCAGAACGTTCTTTAGCAATTTAAGAGTTGGTACTGCTAAGTGGTAACACAACAGATCCAGGCGTATTATGGAAATATCTTTCAGCGGCTTCATATGAGGCTCAGCAGACGGTATTGTTAAAAGAAAGACGTGATGCTTCAATGCAGGTGGTACAAAGAGAAGACAGTGTTCTTTTTTTTTTTTTTTTTTTTTTTTTTTGAGACAGAGCCTCAAGCTGTCCCCCTGGGTAGAGTGCCCTGGCATTACAGCTCACAGCAACCTCCAACTCCTGGGCTCAAGCAAGTCTCTTGCCTCCGCCTCCCAAGTAGCTGG
>CAUYTI010142182.1:0-23645 GCA_963575145.1 Galago senegalensis | reverse complement strand
CCGGGTAGCCCCGAGCAACCTCCGCACCAGCCTTTTATTGAAAGGGAATCATACAGGTGAGGGGAGTAATTAACAATGACTACTTGCTGAGGGCACGGGCTCCTCCCCCAAGGAACTCCTGTGGAGGAATGGCCCGAGGTCCACGCCCAGCTGCAGATCATCTTGCTCGGATGTTGGCGTCTCCTACAAGTCCCTCTGCCAAGGAACCCATAGTCATTTACTCTGGTGACTATACACCATAACCATGGGAAAATAAATACTCAGACATTTTAAGTGTTCCTTGGCATGCAGTCTAATACCAGAAGGCCTAAAGTGTTTTTACAACCCTTTGTTAGAGAGGAGTTTAAAGATACACAGGGTTCTAGCTAAAGTCTGGCTAACAATGCAACAGATGGATACCTGGATTCCCTCCCCCCAACTGGCCACTGTCCCAGTCCATGTGTGCATAACTGGAACTGCTGTGCTGCGACTGACCCCTGCCTGGAGTCTCTGGCTTGTGTGTTAACATACTGAGGAAGTAAAAGGGAAGTTGTAGAACCTGTCCCTCCTCACTATGATAGTAAATGGAAACCATATTGCACTTGCACTCTAGGGTGTGGTGGACAATACAGATGAGTTCCATCATCAAAGTGCTCATGGACCCAGAAGGGACGGATCCTATTAGGGCTCCTTTCCATTCGTCTGGCTGGCCTCTGCTGAACTTGAGAGACTGGCAGTTATGACTACAGCTTCACCCATGGAAGTGGTGGGGCCCATCACAGCAGCTGTGGCAGATGTGATATTGGTGCCAAAGCAGATTATTAAAGTATCAGTAATGTGATAAGTGCCCATCAACTTATTAAATACATTTTCAACTTCAATTACCAAACAGGATCCAAAAGGATCAAAGGACAGCACTCACGTGGGGCAGACAATATTTTATAGTTGTACCCCACCCAGGACGACATTCACTCTGTTACCCTGCTTTGTAATACAGTCTGAATAGATCTTAACTCCTTGGCCACCCCAATACCATGACATTTATCTCCTATTTATTTGTATCAGGTAGGCTGTAAGACTCTAAGACTCCAAAGAGATGGGAGGTTATCCTGTGAAGACTCGGGAGCCTGTGTGCTCAGGAATTAATGAATTAATGGCAGTTTTAGGAGTTCTGTAGTCAAGGATATCCTCTCTAAAGTAAAAAAATAAATAAATGACTATAATGCATGTCCTAATATAAGCAAGCAAGCGTAGTACCAGTTAAGCTTTTATGAGTTCTGGAGGAATCACATGACTCACCTAGACATCAATTTCTCTTCAACACGTATTTAGAGATATGGAAATTTGCCGTCTTTGACTGGATCTAGGAGAGGAAGGGGCTCTGGAGCAGTTCCAGTCTCTGGCACTTGGTCCAATCATCTTATAGATCCTTTGATTTTAGAGGTATCTGAAGTACAATCAGATGCCACATGACGTTTTTAGTAAGATGAGGGGAGGAATCACAGCAGCAGCCATACAGAATGTTGGAAGAACCTCTTGAGGGCACCAAGGGGCAGTTCAGAGAAAACACTTAGGAAAGATGTCATTCCTTCCCTCAGAATTTACTACGTATACTAAATCCTAGCCCCTAATTAACTCTCTGTCCTCAAAAGACAGAGTTTGTCAGAAGCAAGGAGTGGAAGCAGATGTGATCCTGTTTACTGTGGCTCCCAAAGATACTCTGGGGAACTCTGTGTCTCCTGTGCAAACTCTGAGGTCCGCGGGGGTCCCCAAAGCTGTGCATGTCAGGGGACAGAAGAGGTTTTCCTCACACTGTAAGTTATACCTGCTGCCAGGACACTTTGGATTCCTCAAGCCCAGGGACCAGTAGGAGATAAGTGCGTCACCTCACTGTGAGTGGTAATTAACAATACTGAGTCGCAAGATGATGGAGGGCTGCTTATATTCCATGGGAGCAGGAGGGAGTCTGTGTGTCACAGGGGAACAGGTTGGGTCTTCCATACTCCCCTGTCACATTATAACTGTGAATAAAACCACACAACACACTTTGCCCAAGAAAATGATATAGAATAAATATCCTTCCAAATTTTATATGTTGAAGCCACAAGATCCAAGGGTGACAGTCTTTGGAGGTGAGACTACTGAGAGATGAATGGATCAAGAGGATGAAACCCTGGTGAATGGGATAGTGCCCTCATCAAGTGAGACACACAAGAGATGATTTCTCTTTCTGCCATGTGAGGACACAGCAACGAGGCCGCCTGCAAGCCAGGAGGTGGGCCCCCGCTAAGAGTCCGGCCGTGGTGGCACCTTCATCTCAGACCCGTGAGAAGTAAGTGTTAGCTGAGCCACCTACTCTACGGTGTCTTGTTTGGGTGGCCCAAACTAAGACAGACAGTTGTGATAATCAAGGCCTCAGACTGTCCAGGAAGAAAGTGTTATAATACCAAGAAGGTGTTATAATACCCAAAGGAGGCAAGGAGGGCCTTTTAGAACGGATCACGGAGGAAGTTATTATCACCAGTTGTGACACTGACATCAAAGGCAGCAACAAGTCTGTGCTTTGTCCCACGAACCTCTCCTAAGTGCTCCCTCAGGAAGAAAGACCATGGGAACTTCAGAGGAGCAGTCTGTGAAAATATCCCTCTCAGATCTCCTACCAGAAGGGGACGGGCATGAGGTTACTGTGAAGTTTATTTCAGCTGCTGCACTCCGAAATCTGTTACTATATTTGCACCAAAGTTAGACTTTCCAATAGCTGTTTGCAGCTAAAGACTAACCTCGGCGTGGATTTGAGTGAAGGTTCTCTCTCCTTAAGAGCCCCTAGAATGTTCTGACAGGCGACTGTGGCTTAGGGAATCTCTATCAGCTTCACCCAAATGCTTAGAGCTGCACAGTATTCTGAGATCTGCCTGTCCCACTCCTTCCTTCTTAAGAGGCAGGCGCTCATCCTGGTCTGCAGATTCTCCCACCCTCCTAGGTGCCTTCCTGAGGCTCTCGGCTTTTCCCTTAAACATCTCTTGGATGTCTAACCTCATCATGGAATCTGCTTTCTGCAGGGCACAGAATAATTTACAGTTGTTTTCAAACACAACTTTACTCATTATGAAATTTTCGAAAACTTCATAACCATCATTATCCATCGGTACTGTCAACTTTAATTTTTCAGTGGGTTTCTGTATCACTGATATGTAACAATAAAAATCAAATAGCACAATCTAACCCAGCCAGAGTAGACTGGAGACAGGAGAACAGAGTGAGTCTGTAACAGGAAATGGACTGGTCTGCTCATAAAAACAAACAAACAAAAATATTCCAGGACGTTTGCACATTATTCCAATTTTAAGTTGAAATCTTTTTTAAAAAGATTTGCTTATGTCCTAAATTAAATATATAAAGAATGGAAAAAAGCTCAGCAGCTAGGGCACCAGCCACATACACTGGAGCTGGGGGTTTCGAATCCAGCCCAGGGGCCTGCCAAACAACAATGACAACTACAACCAAATAATAGCTGGGCATTGTGGCAGGCACCTGTAGTCCCAACTACTTAGGAGGCTGAGGCAAGAGAATTGCTTAAGCCAAAGAGTTTGAGGATGCTGTGAGCTGTGGTGCCACAGCATTACCAATGGTGATAGCTTGAGACTGTCTCAAAAAAAGGAAAAACAAACACCACATGTACTCATTATTAAATTGGAACTAACCCATGAGCAAACACAGTGCCGAAGATAGGGAATTAAAACTCAGTGGAAATCACGCAGGGGAAAGAAGGGAGGAGAGGATGGGCAAAAACTTCCCTAATAGGTGCAAAGAATATCTGGGCGACTGGCACACTTGCAAGCCAGACTCAAGCATTACAGAACTGCTCCAGGTAACCAAAAACATTTGTTCTGCTGTAATATTTTGAAACAAAACCAAACAGCTTGGGAAAACAAATAAACGCAATTTGCTTATATGTGTAGCATTCTCGGATAATCTTTTAAATGATAGATAAAAATGATAGAAAATTATTTATTTTGTTTCTTACACAATGTTATTTAGTCTGTCCCCCAAAATGCATGACTCCCCCGCCTTTGAATATATATTGCTTGAGTTAATTTGTGTCCTGGTACTTGTTGTCACTTGATTCAGATTCACTATTTTGCAAATACATTTGAACTGCATTGGAAATGCAGTTGGTTTAGTTTTGAGGTTTAGCCTTTCATCACAGACAAAGCCAAGACTGCTTGCTCACAGAACTGTGAACCTGGAAGCTCTTTCTTCTAAGGTAAGGTAATTCTGTCATCATCACATTCTTTTGAATCACAGTTCAGGGTACCTAGCTCTATGTTATATGCTTTGGTGATTTTATATCTATTTATGCATGCACAGTACCTTCCTTGAACCAACAAGCAGAGGCCATAATGGCACGTTTATTTTTATTTTCCCAGAAAAATAATGTTCACAGAGGCTGTCCAATATACCTGTCATAAAATTCTATAGATCTTTACATTTCATTTCAGATTCATTCATTATTATTTTGATTGTAGATGTTCATTTCTTATCCAGTTTCAGCCACTTCTCTAGTCTTTTTTTTTTTTATTAAATCATAGCTGTGTACATTGATGCAATCATGGGGTACAATGTGCTGGTTTCATATACAATTTGAAATACTTTCATCAAACTGGTTAGCATAGCCTTCACCTCATTTTCTTAGTTATTGTGTTAAGATCAATTGAGATGCCTAATAGGTTTGTCAAGTTTTCAGAGTTTGAAATGTCTGAATCACCTTTTGAGTAGTAGGAAAAAACCCAAATGGTAAAATCTTGATTGTTTTTCTTTAATTAAGATAATAATTTTTTAATTAAATGATAGCTGTGTACATTAATGCAATCGTGGGGTACAGTGTGGTATTTTCATATACAATTTGAAAAATTTTCATTGAACTGGTTAACATAGACTTTATGTCAATTTTCTTAGTTATTGTGTTAAGACGTTTATACTCTCCTTTTAGAAAGATTCACATGTACCCTTGTAAGACAAACCATAGAGGTGATCCCTCCAATCACCCTCCCTCCACCCGTCGACCCTCCCCCCCACTTTTCGAGTTTTTCCATATTATTTTCACTTACTTTGACGAAGTCTTCAAAACGAGTTCTGATATCTACCAAACTACAAAGATGGCATCCATTTTTTCCCTTTTTCAGCTCACCATGGAGAACTCTCTTGGTTTATAAGCAATGGAGAGACAGTTTCCATCCTCCTTCCCTCTTCCTAGACCCCTTTCCGAGAGACACATAGAGACTGAGAAGAGAGAATGAGTTTGTGCAGAACTGACATGGCAGCACCTGTCCCCCGAAGGCAGGTTTTCAAAATCTGCTCATTCAGATGGTAACTATAAAATCTAGCCTTGAAAAGGAGACCTTCAAAGATCTAGCTGTGCTGGTCGCAACGTAAGACTGTGTGTCTAATTGAACAAGCATGTTTTAGAGAGTTCAGTTAGCAACCACAGTCACACCTGTCACTAGGTCAGGATTATCACACGCCAAGATGACATTTCCACTTCCATCTGATTCCTGGGTCTACCTATTCAGGTGCTCTGAAGTTGAGGGAGAGAGAGGACTATTATGTACTGATAATTTTAAGCCCTATTCCAAATGCTGATAGTCAACCATTTTATGAGAATGAGGCAATAAAAATGTAAACACATGAAATGCACTAGGGCTGGGAGATGGGACAGACAGAAGGAGCCTGGATGACAGACGGGAGGGCAGCAATTACCTCACTCTCATTTCCAGTTTCTATGACAAATGTAAATATTCTGTCTTTAATTTTTCCTAGTTAGGTTTTCTATTACTTTAAATTTTAAGCAATCCTATGGCAAGGACAAATGTAAAGTGGATTTAGAAGACAAATTTGAACTTGGATTTGCCAGACAAATTTACATTTGTTCATTCGTTGACTTATTCGGAAATTGAGCCGATTAGTGTACTTCATGTAGCTTAGCTTTAAATACACTTATTGATTGTGTCTTTACACTGGAATAGAATTTTATCCATTTTCCGAATTTATGTATTGAAATTGAAGTAAAACATAAACATATGCATAATCATATATAATTAATATAAAACTTATTTACATGGTACAATGTATATTTTATATGTAAAATTATAGAATACATTATTATAAAATATTGTATTCCAGAGGTTAAAATATTGTCTGGTATAGAGTTGGTACTTTGTAATTACTGTATGAAGTTATAAAAGAAGTTATACTGGCTTGGTGCCTGTGGCTCAAGTGGCTAAGGCACCAGCCACATACACCTAAGGTGGCGGGTTCGAATTCAGCAGGGCTGCCAAACAACACTGCCATCCAGCAGTGATGGCTGCAACCAAAAAATAGTTGGACGTTGTGGCGGGTGCCTGTGGTCCCAGCTACTTGGGAGGCTGAGGCAGGAGACTCAGTTGAGCCCAGGAGTTGGAAGTTGCTGTGAGCTGTGATTTCACAGCACTCTACCCAGGGGGACAGCTTGAGGCTCTGTCTCAAAAAAAAAAAAGTTATATTATCCAGTATTAATAGGTATACTAAAATATAACAAGGAAGTTGCATAAATGGTAAACACAGTTGAGAGTTACAGATATGATATTTCTTAGGTATAGGAAAAAACTATAAATTCAATATCACAAAGAATAAAATTACCCTCTTTAAAATTTGCTGCTGTGAAAACACTATTCTATCATTCCTATGATTCTCTACTACTTTTATTTTAATGACTTTTTGGAGGCTAAGTGAAATATAGAACATATTTACATACTACAATTTGATACGTGTATGCCCGAGAAACCATCATCATAATCAAGTTAGCAAATATTTTCAGCACCTTGAAAAAGTTCCCTTGTGTCCCTTTAATCCCATCTCTTCCTTCACCTGTGTATGTAGGTGATACCTAACCTGCTTTTCATCATTCTAAACTAGTTCACATTTTCTATCATTTTATATAAATGATTTATACAGCATATGTTATTGTTTGCTTCACTTCTTTCCATCGTCAGAAATATTTCGAAGTTCACATTGTGGTGTATCACCAGTGTTTTCGAATCACTGAATAGCAGTCCATTATAAGACTATAATCTACTTCGTGAACATTTGAATTGTTCATACTCTTAGTCTATTGCAAATAAAGCTGCTGTGAACATGTGTGTATAATCTGTGGAGTTTTTTTTGTTGTTTATTTGTTTGACTTTTCAGACAGAGGCTCACTTTGTCACCCTGGGTAGAGTGCTGTGATGTTGTAGGTCACAGCAACTTCAAACTCTTGGGCTCAAGTGATCCTCTTATCTCAGCCTCCCAAGTAGCTAGAACTATAGGTACCTGCCACAACGCCCAGCTGTTTCTAGAGATGGGCTCTCATTCTTGCGCAGGCTGGTCTCCAACAAGCAATACACCATTGTCAGCCTCCCAAAGTGCTAGGATTATAAGCCTGAGCCACTGTGCCTGGCCTATAACCTGTGCTTTCTATGAATCTATATTTTTGTTTCTCTAGGGTAAAAATACAGCAGTTGGTTTTCTCAGTTGTATGGTAGGACGATGTTTACATTTGAACCTGTTGGTGCCATCTTTATTGACACTGGGTATGTTCTTATGTTCTGCTTCTGGTTTTTTTTGGGGGGGTTGTTTTAAATTTTAGCCATTTTAATATATATGTCATAGTTATCTCCTTGTGGTTTTAGTTTTCATTTCCTTGATGACTAATGCAATTTTCATGTTTTATTGGCTATTTGTATCTTCATATGAAGGCCTGGTAAAGTCTTTAGATTGTTTCCAATGATTGAATATAGAGAGTATTTATATATTCTATATAAAATTTCTGGTAGGTTGTATGTTATGAATATTTCCTCCTCATCTGTGATTTGGTATTCTTATTTTCTTGGTTATTTGTTTGTTTGTTTGGTTGGTTATTTGTTTTGAAGAGTAAAACTTAATTTTGTTGACAGCCAACTTAATTTTTGTATATTTTTTTTGCTCTTTTTCTTCTTAGAAATCTTTACCAAACCTAGGATTGCAAAGATTTTCTCTGAAAAGTTTTATGCATTATATTTTAGGTTTTACATGTATGTCTATAATCTGTTTTGTGCTAACTGATTTGTTTGTTGTGCTCTAAGGGTCACCTTTGTTTTTGTTTTAGTTTTTCTGTAGTAATACCAAGTTGATCTAGTGTCATTATTTGAATAGACTTCCACTGAGTTCTCTTTGCATCTTGGTCAAGTATCTCTCTCCTGTCTGAGTTGTCTATAGTAATAGCTGTGCTTTTGCCAATGCACAATTGTCTTTATTGTGGTGGCTTTATAGTAAATCATGAAGTCAGGTACTGCATCCCAAACAACTTGGTTCTTTTTATATTTTGCTTGGCGACTATAATTGCTTTCTAAATTATAGACTCGTGTTGTCAATTTCCACACCAAAAAATCTTGATTGAATTTTGATTGGTGTATAGTCAATTGATAATAGATCAACTTGGGGGAATTGTCTCCATCATAGTGAATCTGACATACCATTACCTTCATATATCATTTCCATTTATTTATTAATGAATTTATTCTAGCAATGTTTAAAAATTTCAAATGTACGCTCTTCAAGATAATTTTAGAAAGATATAGTATCTAAGTATGTTGAATTGAATGCTAGATGTAGAGGACACCAAGAGCAGATGACCTCTGAGCAAGATGGTTTACAGCTGGGGGGGGTGGACCCTCAGGCCATTTGTCCGCAGGTGCACCTTGTGGAGAAAGAGCCCAAGCCTTCAGCACATAGTCATTGTAAATTACTGCCCTCACCTGTGTTGTACAAGCTCAATAAAAGGCTAGGGAGGAGGTTGCTGGGGGCTACCCTGCTAAGAAGGGGTAGCCGGCCTCCTATAAGCCTGTACTTGTAATCTGCCTCACACCTGATTCCTTCCTGTGGCGATGGAGACCAGGGCCATAGGGGCCTGAGGGGTTGTGACACCTTGATAGCTATAATTTTGTTGTGTGACTTTTCTTCTTCTAAGAAATTAATTTAGAAAATAATGAATTTTGATGAAAATTAATATTCTTTAAAATAAAAGTTATAAATCATGGAATAATATAGAAAACAGCAACACACAATCAGCTAATGTGACACTCAACCTCATCACATATAGTAGGGACATTAAGTTAGGTGGGGTTTAGTATAGACCAAACTCCCAGAAGAAGTGAAAAGCAGAATGAGAGAGAGCTAGACTTTGGGATGTCTGGTCTGTGGTTAGAATTATGCCTCTGAAACCGTTTTAACTTGCACTACAAAGAAAGAAGAAAATTAAGAGAGAAGTAGGTAATATAGGACTACAGAAATACCTAGTATCACCTTTTGCCTTCTGCTCTTTCTTCTTTTAAACATAGTTTCTAAAATTGTTATTCTTTCTCTTTTCCAATCTCATATCCAGTACATCCTAGTATAATAACTTAAGGGGGAAAAGCGTCATACCCATACAATTATTTCTGATATCCTAGAGAATTTTATTTTTAAAACTTATTTTAAATGATAAAAAAGGAAAAGCATTTATATTTCTGTCCTATGTAGTAGATTAGAAAATAGCTTTGTACTTTAGAAAATTAACAATATAAATACACATACGGAGACAATACTTCAAAATTGGGTATTGTTTCACTGAAGGTTTGACAGCCCATTTCCTTAGTATTTTCATCTATTATAAAACCTTTTTGAAGTGGCAATTGTGTGTAGGGGGGAAAGGATCTTAGGAATGTGACTTGCCTTTCTACAATTATCTCTTTTAAAAGTAGCATTGTGCCTGAAGCAAATTAAAATTTTACAAATTAAAATATTTGATTCACTCTACTTTCACAGAACAACTTAAAGCTTTGACAGGCTCTCAAATTGCAATGACTAAAATAAGTATTTCACTTAATAATAATTGGCTTTTTCTGTGGAAAAAAAGATAAAAATTGGTCTGAACATATTTGGGATAAAATGAGGAGCCCTAAATGCCTTACGCCATTATTGCTTCAATATCTATCAGTGTTATTGTCAACAGATAATTTCTCAGTATCTCAGGGTGTAGCTTCCAATGTTCTCATTATGTTCTCAGAGGTCTAATTGAACAAAGCTACCTATGACATCCTTACTCTATCAATGTTTTAGGAATATGACAAGATATAGTATTATTTGTTATATTTATGTTTTATCTGTTGCCTTTTTAAAATTTGTAAACAGTTTATGTAATTATTCTTTGCTGTATCTTGCCCAAATGTATTGAAGAAATTTACTTTTTCCTTACTCTTCTGAATCTGAACTTACAGTACTTGACATCATTTTTCTGCATATTTACTATGTCTATATATTTAATTTCTACCTTCCTTCCTAAAAAAAGAATCAGCTGCTCTATATCTATAAATCTATAATTCTTTGCTTTTATTTTATGCCCTGGTTGAATATTTTCTCTCTGTCTCCTTTTTTATTCTTATTTTTAGTTAGGGGTTTGCTCTGCAACCCAGTGATCATACCTCCCAGCAACCTCCTGTTCCCAGATGAGCCTCCTGCCTTAGCCACCTAAGTAGCTAGGACTACAGGTGCTATTTATATAATGAATTGTGAGTGTTCCTTTGGAAAAGAAGCTGTAACTACCTTTAATGTTCCATAGAGGACATAAATTAAAAATAACTGATACACAAGTATTCACTACTTAAATGCTTGGATATTTTATAGTATGAAAAATAACCCTGGTAATTAACTGCTATAATTTATAGTTCTGCACATATATTCCTGTACATAAATCGTATTATGTAACATACATTTTTGACGTTACTATAACAATACATAAATGCACATACTGCTTACCAATAACCAAAGCAGTAAGATAGGACAGATAGTCAATTTTATTTTATTTTTTATTAAATCATAGCTGTGTACATTAATGCAATCATGGGGCACAATGTGCTGGTTTTACACACAATCAGAAATGCTTTCATCAAACTGGTCAACGTAGCCTTCACGGCATTTTCTTAGTTATTATGTTAAGACATTTATATTCTACACCTAGTAAATTTCACATGTACCCTTGTAAGATGCACTGTAGGTGTGGTCCCACCAATTACCCTCCCTCCACCCACCCACCCCCTCTTCCCTTTCCCCTTCTTCTTGGGCTATAATTGGGCTATAAGAAAGCTATAAATTGGTTTCATAGTAAGACTGAGTACACTGAATACTTTTTCTTCCATTCTTGAGATACTTTGCTAAGAAGAATATGTTCCAGGTCTTTAAAGAAAGATGGAGACTTTACCTCCTACCTGTGTACGTGGATGGAGCTGGAGTCAATTTGATTTTTGCTGCCTTGCTCTCACTCTCAATCCTCCTGAAAGGTGACTACTGCTTTTAAAATATTAATAAATATCTTATCTCTGCATTTATTGCCTTAAATAAATGTTCAAGTTTCTGTTTTAAAAACAAATGGTATCTTTTATTACCCTGATGACATTCAAAATGCTTAACAACTGACATGGCATAAGCACCAATTAGAGAGCACACATACCACTGGGCATGGTGTCTCACACCTGCAATCCCAGCACTATGGGAGGCTGAGGAGGGAGAATTGCTTGGGCTCAGGAGCTGGAGACTCACCTGAAAAAAAAATGGAAAAACCCAGCTGGGCGCCACAGGGAGGACCTGTCATCCCAGGGGCTTCCAGAGGCTGAGGCAGCAGGATGCCCACAAGCCGGAGTCTGAGGTGGCAGCGAGCTACCAAGCCACTGCACTCTGCTCAGGGGCGTAGGGTGGGACTCTGTCTCAACAAAAAAAAAAAAAAAAGGAAAGAAATTTTAAAAGGGCACATACCATAAATATCCAGAAGAATTATAAAATCTATAAGTTGGACTTGTTCACTTTTGAACATTGTCAAATCCTCTGGGTATCAGGTCTTCATGGTGTATTCTTTTAGCCCTCAAATTCCCTCTAAACTCTTGTGATTTATGTGTGTGTGTGTGTGTGTGTGTGTATTACCTATACATGTATATATATAATTTACCAAAACTTTATTAATGTGAACTTCTTTGACTAATTTTTCTTTAGATTATTATGGTCACCATCTTTTACCTGCTAATTAAGTTCACATCAAAGGCACCAATTAGATTTAAAGGACAAATCTGCTTTTAGTTTTTCCTTCCTTATTGATGTAGCTTCCTCAGCAAGTCTCATGTAAATCCAACGTCACTTCCCCATTGCTTCTGAGATCCTTGAGTCTTCAACCAATTAGGGTCTGCTAAAATTCTCCCGAAGATCCTCACAAAGGAAAGGCCGCCTGGGATCAGACTGGACTTTGTGGTCCATAACCCCTCTGCTATTTCTGTCCTCCCTACTGGAGCAGAAGTTTAGCATGATATTCAGTAAAAAGTTTTGTCCTCTGATTAAATCTGCAGTGAGCAAAAATTCAGATGTGTTTGGCAGAATCAATCTCAGACCCATTAAAATAGCCTTCAGGGCCTGGGTTAAACTAGTCCTATAGCATGCTTTATTTAAATAAATAGCTTGCTTAATCAAATCATAGTTCCCCTAAAGAGCTCACTCATTGAATGAACCTTTTTCCTTTAGGATTCCCCTCACTGCACCCAGATGTAATTTCTTTGCAAACTGCCTCTGGCAATATTTTTGTTCTTTTGGCTTAATGTACAGATTTGAAATCTTTATCCTCATCCACCATTGTCTTCAATGATTCCCCACTAAAGCAGTTTCAGTGGAGGAATATTTTACCCTGGTAAAATATTGACTGGTTTTTGTACCTGACCTTGCCTACCTGATCCATCATTTTTATGTACAACATACTATGACATTTCCAGGTCCAGCCAACAGCGACAATTGTTGAGCTATCTTCCATTCCTGAAATTATTTTTGATTGGCTCTTAATCAGGACATCTAGTTCAGGCTTGTGGATATTTCACTAACAACTTGGCATAACAAACTTACTAAATAGGACTATTTGCAGTCACACTATTGTTTTTCTTAAAGCTGGTTAAGTCAAAACACACCAGGAGTAGGCCCCAAACTACAAATTTTGGCATGAGACCCATTCTGGAACTAATGAGTTTTGTTGGGGGTTTTTGTTGTTGTTGTTTGCTTAATTGTAGTAAAAACATTTGACATGAGACCTACCCTCTTTATAAATTTTTAAGTGTCCAATACTGTGTTGTTAATTATAGGAATAACTGTACATCTAGTCTCTAGACTATCTTGCATGATTAAAACTTTATACCCATTGAACAGCAACTTCCCATTTTCCTCTCCCCTCAGTTCCTGGAAACACCATTTTACTCCTGCTTCCTAAGTTTGAATATTTCAGATACCTTATACTAGTGGGAATCATCATTACCTCTTCATAGTTCTGTGAATTTGGTCAACTAATTTAACTTTCTGGAGTTTCTATTTCCTAGTCAATAAAATAAAATCGTCTATATTTTACAACGTTGTAAAGATTTCTTACACCCAAATACTGCAGGATGCTCTGCTGCTTAGTAAACATTTAATACACATTGGAATTAGTTCCTTCCCCTCCTCACTTTTTCCTTCCCTATTTCTCATTCCCTGTTTCTCTTTCTCTGTCCGTCTTAATCTCTTACTCTCTCTTGCTTCCTCTCTCTCCCAATCCATTTCTCTCTTCTTGAAATAAGTGAGTTGTCATTTTGCTTCCTCCTCATTTTGAGTGTATTTTCACGCAAATTTGCAAGGTAGAACGAGGCAGGTGACAGGCTAGTCTTTACAACATCATGTATGCAAACAGTCCGGCAAACTTCCTCTGATCTAGCAGTTCATCTGTAAAGAATCTGTCCCACATAACTGTACATAAAGGATCAAATTCATTACAGCTGTGGTGGGTTTTGCACTTGATTTAGTGCCTGTTATGCTGCTGTTGTGGGGGGGTTCTTGGTAATTTTATTGCTTTTCTTCTCTCCTGAGGGGGGATGACTTTTGTTGTTCTCCTTTTAGGAACTGTACTCCTGAGTTTAGTTTACATTTTCTACGGGATTTGGGATTCGATAGAGTATTCATTCGTTCCCTTGTTCTCCCCCCTCCCCCTGATTACTATTACCATCGGTAATAATCTGATTAGCTTTGCAACATCTATTGATTGTGTACTGTATTCCAGGTACTAACCTAAGACCATTGTACATACTGCTGTGTTGAATCCCCTCAACACTTTAATGAAAGCGGAAGCTGATACCTACATAGATTAAGTATTTTATCTAGAATTACATAGTTAAAAAGCAGCCCAACCAGATTTCAATTCAGGCCTGTCAGCTTCCACAAACTTTTGTTTTATTTTATTTTAACTTTTTATTAAATCACAAACACATAGATCATGTATACATTAATGCATTTATGGGGTGCAATGTGCTGATTTCATATAGAGTTAGAAATGCTTACATTTTAAATACTTATGTGATGTTGTTGCCATCCTAGCACCTGAGGTAAAGGTACTGGTACTGTGTTTACCTCCTCCAGTTTCCAGTCTGTCTATCCATCCTTTATACTTAGCCAAAGTGATATAGGTAAAGCATTAATCTAATCATGTTCCCCCCCCCTTTTCCCCCCTTACTTGAAGTTCATCTACTGCAGCTCACTGATTCAGTGCTGTGTCTCCTGTGAAACTCCTCACTCCAGGCGGTTTTCTTTGTCCCACCCTGGTTGAGCAGAATGCTCCATCAGCACTCTCAGAACACCCGGAACTCCGCTGGTGTCAGCCACTGCACTGTGCTGTGACACTTGCCATATACATTTGTTTTATATAACAGGATATGATCTACTTGTAGGCCAAATTTTGACTTTCATTTCCTTAGTGCCTGTCTCATAGCTAGTTTCTTAAGAACAATCATTGAATTAGCATGGAATAAAATTGAATGTGTAGTGGGAAAATGCCCTACCGTGTCAGATCCATCCCGGTACCAGTTCCGGGTAAGACCCCTTCATGTCTCGGCATTATTTGGAACTTCTTTGTAAGTTTGGAAGACTCTTTGATGCTATGAACTTTGCAGAAAGTCTGTGTCTCCATTCCTGGCTAGGAACTTAATATTCAAGAATATGAGAACAAAATAAGATTTTCAGACACAATCAGGCATGACCTTGACACATCCGGTTGACTAGAAACATAGAAAGAATCCTTAAAACATCAGAATTTGTCATAGACAACCCAGCAGCTTCTGAGTAAAATGAACAGTGTCAAGAAACATGCAGAGATTGAAATACTTTAAAATGACTCTGCACCCGTAGCTCTGTGAATAGGGCATGGACCACATACACTGAGGGTGGCGGGTTCGAGCCTGCCCCAAGCCTGCTAAAACAACAACTGCAACCAAAAAATAGCTGGGTGTTGTGGCAGGTGCCTGTAGTCCCAGCTACTTGGGAGACTGAGGCAATAGCATCTCTTGAGCCCAAGAGTATGAGGTTGCTGTAAGCTGTGACACCACAGCACTCTACCGGAGGCTACATAGTGAAACTCTGTCTCAAAATAATAATAATAATAATAAATAAGTAAATAAATAAATACTTTAAAATGTAGTCTTCAAATTTGATTCTGTTTCCAGTCTGACTCCACTCATTCCCTATACACCAAGTGTACAACGCTAAAAACAGTTACTAAATGCTGTGATTTTCACACGTTTTGCATAGTGTTAAATTACTTTTCATTCTTATCAAGCAAAAATAATATCTTCAGATATTCGTATTCACTAAAGTCCCCACTTCAATTCCTACTCTCCCAGCTGGAGTAAAATGCATCCGTCCGTTCTCATAGGTGTTGGACATAATTACTTACAACTTTACAACAGCAGAAGAATGCCAGATTTCCCACTGCCTAATAGTTCTCATTATTTTGCTCTGGATTTTGTCCAAATCTCTTAGGATAAATTTAAGACAGAGATTCCCAAAGTGGACAGTACATTTCTTTTTAATAAGAAGATGATTTTTCTAACCAAAGTTTAATCTCCTTTCTGTCACAAGAACGTTACTCTGTTTACAAGGGATGGTGAAGAAGATCCTTATAACGTCCCATTTTCTGGATTTCCACATTCAGCTTTTCCAGTTTGGAATAGGTAATTGGAAACATGTCTGTGCTGTATGCAACCGCACCTAGAGCTCTGCTTAACTCACCACACCAGCTGCGTTAACTGATGCAACAGTAAGGACCGGAAAGTTGGCAGCCCAGCAATTTGGAAGCCGGAAATTCCTTACTCAGTAAATGCACATTTCAAATTGGTATATTAGGTTATCGAAAGAAATTTTAACAACCTGGGGGCTGAGAGTTTACACTTTGCCAGATTTATCTGTGCCTGCTAATGTATTCTTAGAAGAGTTTTGTTCACAAGCTGCTGTGGATGTTTTCCAGACAGGCTATTATTATTATTTTCCTGAAATCCTCGTAGATGATTTGTTTAGTTTTGACACAAGTTGGATTATGTGGATTCCGCAATCCCACATTTTATATGCAGCACCGTATCTTCTTCAAACAAACTCAGTCAAGACAGATTTAATGCGGATTTGCACTTCGCAGCCGGTCAGCATGCTTGAATATTTTATCATCAGAACTAACAATAATAATTTTCCAGATCCCATGTTTATGCCAACAGTTGAGCAGAAATCACATTGAAGAATGTTCCCTTGTAATTGATGTAGCCTGGCTCTTTGTACCCTCAATGAATCCCCAACAGCAAAAACAAGAATCTCCAGTTGTGTCCCCATAATGTTCCTTGATCTACTCTGGTTATTCATGTTACCAGAGTTTTTCTGCTGATTCCACCCCATGATTATTTTACACCATTTGGCTGGATGAGCAGATAAGGTGAAGTTGGGTTGAGGGGCTCTTGGATTCGTGATTAACCAGCCCTTTACCCAAGAGCTGTGACTAGTGTCTGTACCTATTCCCCTAGAGCTTTGCAAAGGACCCATACAGTGCTATGGCCTGAGATACTGGAGACTTACTTGGTGTGGTGGGGCTAAGTGGCTCTGTCTTATTTTCAGCTGTGCTCTGTCCTACCCTAGCGAATTAGTTACTCTGGGTTGAAGTCTCTGCTGTAGAGAAATACCAGCAATTAAGTCACCCCGCCCTCCACGGGCAACAACTGGAAAAGGATGAAAGCATTTCAAATTGTATGTAAAACCAGCACACTGTACCCTGTGATTGCATTAATGTATGCAGCTATAATTTAATAAAAATAAAAAAAATTACATGCCTATTTAGTTCAATATCTAAATGAAAATTAAAAGAAGAAAAAAGCAAAACCGTGGTACTTTAGACTCTGAGACAAGTCAGCTCGTGGGTTACACATCCTCATATCCCTGCAGCATGATAGACACATGGCTGTTCTAATTGATTTTAGGAAAGTATTTATGGGACACCAATGTTTTGAGTTTGAAGAGTCTTAAAACATTTACAAGCAGTGCCCCTACTGAGAATATTTTTCTACTGAAATTAAGTAGTGCAGTGTAAAACGGTGTCTAGGACTAGGATGTGTTGAGATGAATTCAGGACAAATATGAATATTTGGTTTCAGTTTCAGTTGAACTTTAGGCGTAAATAAACTGAATGACATAACCAAGTTTGAATCAAAAACAGAGACTTTTGTTTCATAACCTCTTTCAAAACCTATTCTCTAGTTGTAGTTACTAATCTTCAATAAAATATACTGGCGTTGGAGGGGGATTCTAAGCAGGCCAACTATCTTGGTCTTTGAGAAAACTAAAGATATAAATGAAAAAGCAAAGATCATAGAAATAATAAAATATAGAGATGTAACATTACTTTATAACTAACAGACACATCTCATTTTCCCAAATTTTGTCTGTGAATTGATTGATCCCTCCTTCAAACAATGTTGCAATATTATTTTCCACAAATATAAAGAAATGTCAATTTCCTTTAATAAGGTTACTTAGAATCAATTTTAGTGATAGAGGAAAGTATGCTTCTTCCACTTTGGTAACTTTTGTTGATGACATATACTCATTTAGAAACATTATCAAATCGAAAAACTATTTTAAAAAGAACTAAAGAGAGAGAGAGAGAAAATAACTTCTGTATTGATCTGACACTAATTAGAACTGAATTTTTTATTTACTATTTTACACACTTGATGATTGAAAGAACTTTCTGGAGCTTCTGGCTCTGGATGATGTTTCCAACCTGATCTCCAACAGCAGCCATACACTCCTGGCTCTTACAACAAGCATATTTCTATCCAAACGAGGGGGGGGGTCACAGCACAGTAGCTGGTATGTGTGTTATAGGAGTTAGCTATAAGTTTACTGTGTTAAAAACTCTTAATTAACCTGCCGTTTTATGAGCAGAAAACCGCTGATTCATAATTGAGAGTCTGCTAGTTCTGAAATCCTGGAGTAAACATCATCTCATCTCCATTTCAACTCACAGTAAAGCTGAGATTTATTCTTGCAGACCATGTGAGTCATACTCATGACACTGGTGAGTCACAGAGAAGTGATGGAGAAAGCTTCCCAAGAGACCAAACTTATGGAGATGTAACCAAGCTAAGATTCAAATTAGGAGAAACCTTTATTTAATACCTACTCTGTGATAAACTTTTTCACAAATATTTTAATAAACTCTGCAATAAGTACTTACATAAATATTATCTTTACACTCCAACAACAAATGAATCTCAGCTCTGCGCCCATAGCACAGTGGTTATGGTGCCAGCTACATGCACCCAGGCTGGCGGGCTCGAACCTGATCCGGGCCAGCTAAACAACAATGACAACTAAAAAAAGAAAATAGCCACGTCTTGTACCAGGTGCCCAGCTACTTGGGAGGCTGAGGCAAGAGAATAGCTTAAGCCCAAGAGTTTGAGGTTACTGTGAGCTGTGACACCATGGCGCTCAACCAAGAGTGACACAATGAGACTCTGTCTCGAAAAAACAAAACAAAACAAACAAACAAAACAAAACAAATGAATCTCTGTTTATATCTGTTAAGTTCATAGAGAGACTTAATATTAAAACCAAATGAAGTAAACCTTTCAGATAACATAGAATATTTGGAACATTCACAGCGATTCCCATTTGTAACTATATAATTATTTTAAAGGCAGAATGCTTTCAAAAGCTGAGCAGTTAGATGTAGATGTAGATGTTTAGGGGGTCTCTTTACTATCTATTTAAGAGCTGGCAACCTTTCTGTAAAGGACCAAATATTTGCAGGCTAGATAGTCTCTGTCACAACTACCCAACTCAGCAATAATGCAGAAAGAAATAGGCCTGACCATGCTCCAATAAAGCTTTATTTACAAAAAATAGGCAGTGAATAGACCAAATTTCTCTCATGGGCTATATTTTGCAGACCTCTGTATAGTTAATTTGATCTGAAATTTTAAAAATAATCGTTAAGAACGTTAGATAATACCTATATTTTATGGATTATTTTAAGTGGTTTTTCAAAGAAAAATTTTACTACTTATACTTGTAATGATCGCTTCTCAGCCTTTTGGCTAAAATCAAGTGCAGTTGTAATGGACTGAATGTTTGAAGTCTCCCCCAAATACATATGTTGAAATCCTGTCTCCCCATGGAAGGGTACACATGCTAGGAGACGGGAGGTGTGTGGTCTTTGGAAGGTGATTTAGTCGTGAAGGCAAAGCCTTGATGCATGGAATTTGTGCCCTTATAAAGGAGGCACGAGAGATACCCCTTGCTTCAAGTGTGTGGAAACACAATGGTGAGAAGGCTCTTCAGGAATTAGACAGATCTTAGACTTCACCAACTCCAGTCCAGCACCAGTCCCTGGAAATAAAATTCTGTCGTTGTCATCAATCTATGGCATTTTGCTTCATCAGACCAAACAAGAAAGAACAATGATATTTACCAGGACAGACATTTGAGATTCTCTTACTTATATGTCACAACTCCAATATTTATAGATTATTTTGAATCTTTTAAACATAGTTAAGTTGTCCAAAAATGTTTCACTGAATTAAATTGATGTTAGAAGACACTAGGTAGTATTTAAAAAAAAAAAAAAAAAACAGAAAGATAGGTAGTGATTATGTGTGTAAAGCAAAGGCTTAGGAAGGACCACACCTTTGGACCACTGTTCTAAGCAATATGACTTTCTCTAAGGAAAACACAAATTGTGTGAACTCAGATTTCTTTCTTACGTGGGAAATTGCTATGCTTAAAAAGTCTTATCATGTGAACTAATAATCACAGTTCATGAAAAACCAGTTCTGGTATTTTATTTCTTAATGTTTGCATATCATTAATTGGGTAAAGCATATATTTCTGTCTACTGCTATGTTTTGTTTACTTTTCTGTTTTGTTCTGTTAATTAGTAATGAGATTAGAGGATATGGCTGTGCTGTCTAGTTAATTAATAAACAGTAAGATAATGGTAAAGTCTGTGATTTTTTCTATTGTTCTGAGTAAAACTTAAACAATGTAAATACCCTTTCAAAGGTAAATATCAAAGTAAAATATCAAATAAAAAAATACTTAATGTTGATAGGAACTTAACCATTCTTGCAAACTAAATAATACGAAAATTTGAAATTCTTGTTTTAAAAATGGCAGACAAATGTGGTGTTTTTGTTAATTTCTGTGCTCAGAACAACTAGACCCATATTAAAACAATGATAATGATAAAAGCCATAGTTATAATGCTGTATTCCTTCTGTTGTCAATATTGCTTTTACTTCGTAGATATTTACTTGAAAGCCAACTGTTCCTACGATGACAAACAGCAAAGGACAAAACTGAAACCTTGCTTGGCTATTTCAATGATATTTTTACATGTTAAAGAACCATTGACTAGCAATTGAATGCACGTAAAATTATTGCCTAACTTATTGTTCTTAGCATGTAGTCTTAACAACAAGTAAATACTTTCCATTCAAGAAAAAGGTGAACATTTCTTACGAAACTAAAGCTAGGGTAAAGAATTACTGTTGTAACTATTAGCTTTTATGAACGTATCCGTCAAGATGGCAGATGCTTAAGCTTTTTACACTCATTAACTTTGAAGCAAACAGTTTATAACACCTACATGAAGCAATTTATGTGCCAAATGATTCATGAATATCTTTCGCAAACATTATAGAGTGCTAGATTCAAAGGAAAGGGCTATCAAAATGTGATGTGATAGATTGAAATTTTGGATTAATTTGGTGTGCTACATGTAATTTCTATATTCTTAGAAACACATGAGTAATTTATGGTATAACATCTTGCTGGGTACATATATATAGCCTCTTTATGTGGTCACTGTCATAATGAAAATGTAAATGTATGTGATGGTTTCTGAAGTTAAAGGCATGGTGGCTGGCATCTTGGCTGTGTATTAAAATTGTGAGCGTATCTATGGAAATCTTCTTTTCACACACTGCACTATCCTCACTCTACATGGGATTTATATTCTTTTTTAGTTTTTCTTGTTGTCACTTGTACTGTTAAAATGTCACTTTCCGAAGTGCAGGATTAGTCAGAGAATACCTTCTAGAATGACATTTCAAAAGTGCTAATATACTAGCATTTAGTTTTTTTTTTTTTTTCTTTTTTTAAAAGCAGAACATCAGGCTGGGGGTGGTGGCTTATACCTGTAATCCTAGCATTCTGGAAGGCTGATGCAGGAAGATCCTTTGAGCTCAGGAGTTTGAGATCAGCCTGAGGAAGGATGAGACTCTGACTCTACTAAAAATAGAAAAAATAGCCAAGCATTAATGCAGGCACCTGCAGTCTCAGCTACTGGGGAGGCTAAAGTAGGAGAATCTCTGGAGTCCAGGTGTTTGAGCTGGTGCTGAGCAGTGATGGTAGCCCGGCGCTCTACCCTGGAACAACAGAGTGAAACTCTGTCTCCGAAAACAAAGAAAAATAAAAGCAGAATATCTAGGCATGGCATTCTCTAAAACTATAATTGTAAGGGAAAAGATATTGCAAAAAGTTAATGGCAATCTCACTTCCCTTATTGAGAAAGGAAGTTCTCTTTTTCCAGATATTCAGTTATTGGTCCTCTGGAGGCAGGAACATTAAGTGATCCGTGAATGAGGAAGGGAGAGGTGGACACGTGGTGTACCGTGGGCTTAACGTTTAGATGTTATGCCTTTACGGAAAGCAAAACTTCAAACTTCACTACACCTCATTATGATTAGGTTTCATTATTAAATATAATAGATATGACACTTGCTAGAATATTTTCTCTATAATACTCATATAATACTACAGATGCTGGTAAAATATGCCTGGTTCTGCGGGTTCACCTAAAATGGTGCACAAGCAACCCCAGTATGTCCCAAACTCTTAGGAATTTAACACTGTGATATAGAAAGGATTCAGATCATCAAGGATTTGAAGGGGAAAATTTATATATTATGTCCCCCTCCTCTGACAGAACAGATATAATGCCGGTATATCTAAAATCCCTGGATCACTACACCATCAGAAACGAACTGTCCCAAGCAAAATCAGACTCATGGGGGCAGGCACAGGACATCATAGAACAGCAGCTATTGAGAAATATAAAAATTATCCCCGATCCCTTTCAACCAGGTATAGAAGTCAAGGCATTATGTTTTCAAAAATCTTTTTTATTAATTTTTCATTAGCAGATTCAATTCAAAGTTCTCAGCCAGAGCCACTGAATTCATACAAATAAAGGTCTTTGGACTAGAAGGAATCTGGAAGGTGAAAGGGAGTCAACAGCATCAGCCACGTAACACACGGCAGTGCTAAAATGCTAAAGTAGTGATAGATATTTCAATTTAGCTCGCTCTGAAACTGATGAAAATATAAAGCAGATAAAAGCCTCTCTTACTGGAAATACGAAAAAAAATATGAGATAAACTGGTCCTAATAGGGAAAGATGCTGGAAGAAGTCTGGTACAGCAACGCTTAGAGTTCAGAATGGCCCAGGTTCTGTAGTACGTTTTGGATGAATATATTTAAAGTGTGGAGGGAATAGGGAACAAGGATAGATTGGAGCCATAGCAAGGATTATGAATAAAGATGTTATAAAGGATATTTATGGAGGTTGTTGCAAAAAATACATTGCAATGGAATGCCTCATAGATACTTTTCCAAATGTAAAAGTCAAGCTAAGTAAAACAAGCAAACAAACAAACAAATGGCAACCACAAAACTAACAGATAGTGAACGGAGTAAGAGCAGGTCATGCTGGATTACCACTGCCCAGGAAAATTAATATTTTCTAACCATTTCCCAGTCTGCAGAGCCTTTATTTATTTATTTATTTTTGAGACAGAGTCTCAAGCTGTCTCCCTGGGTAGAATACTATGGCCTCACAGCTCACAGCAACCTCCAACTCTTGGGCTTAAGCGATTCTCTTTCCTCAGCCTCCCAAATAGCTGGGACTACAGGTGCCCACCACAATGCCTGGCTATTTTGGGGGTTGTAGTAGTCATTGTTGTTTGGCAGGCCGGGGCTGAATTTGAGCCCACCAGCTCCAGTGTATGTGGCTAGTGCCCTAGCCTCTTGAGCTACGGGCACCGAGCCTCTGCAGAGCCTTTAATTTGTTTTTGTTGTATTGACCTCCAAAGCAAAGCAAAACACTAACAGCAACTACAAAAAGATGAATATCCTTAAGAAGATTTTTTTGGAAGTGAATCTTTCTAAGAGTAGAATGTGAACGTTTTAAAATAATAACTAAGAAAATGACA